>CAUYRT010031791.1:0-19800 GCA_963574885.1 Lepilemur ruficaudatus | reverse complement strand
AACAAAGCAGTTCTCAGAACACCTGTTCTCACACAGATTGTTTCTTGTTGATCGGCCTCAAGACACCTTGTGTCTTGCAAACAAGCCAAGGTGTCTTGACCCGCACTCGGGAAAGGGCAAAGGAGGAGACGCAATTGTTAACTCCCTGAGGCAGAGCGGTGAGAACCAGCCCATGCTGAGACAAAAACATTCTGGGAACAAAAAATAGTGGTGGGAAAAGCTGGGGTAGACTGGGACAGATGCCAAAAGAACAGTGTTAAAAATAAAGTCGCTGCAAGCAGGAGATTGCTGCAGTCTCGTATTGTCTCTGTGTGTCTGTCGTTTGTTGTCTGTCTTCTGTGTTCAATTCTCCTCCCCAAGTGGAGCCACAACAGATATAGATAATTCATGACATGCAGTTACATTATTATTACTCAAATAATCACAGATTATTTCATACTTCATCATGTGATGAAGTATACGATCAGGCCAAGGTATTGGGATATCAAGTGATTATGAAACTCAGTTGCTATGGCTAACAGAGTGATTACAAAATTTTTGGTGTCACCTGGATTCTTCTAATGGCCCTAGAGAGTGTAGATGTGGCAATTCTGCAACTGAAAATTAAAAATATCTGGCATGAATGATCAGAAAGCCTAAAGAGCAGTTTTGAATGAGTCTCTCATTTCCTATAGCCAGAAGGAAGAGATAGATGAGAACCAAGTATATGGTTTAATTGTGAGGGTTGCAGAGTTTCAATTCAAATAAATTCTTTATCCCTCTAGGACTCTTACGCTGATAGAAAAATATTAGTGGGAAAGTGGTGAAATTTTAAACCACAAAACAGGGATGTTTGAGTAGCATGGATGAGGCTAAGAACTTTGATGTTCTTCCTACTCTCACCATTGATTTTCTCAAATATAAGACATCTAGGAAAAAAACAAAAAGAACAAACCTCTTCTCTATAAAAGCCTTTGAATGAATGCACTTGTCTCACGAACTGTTTCTTCTCACAACCCACCTATAATTGCTGCCAGACCTAGAATGGATAAAAAGTAGTACAAAGATTGCTCCAAGAGGAGATAGCGCACACACCCAAGGGGTTTTACCACCTCACCTTTCTGTGTTAGTAAGAGAATGTGAGCGGGAGTGGATTTTAGACCAAGGAGGATAAAATGTAAGGTGCAGGTGGGGTGGATTCATTGTCAGGATGCATTCACCCAGAGTATGGAATTTAATATTTTAGCTTATGCACGTGGGAAAGACATCAATAACCTGATACGTTAGCTAACTCAAGCCTGGACCCATCAACCCATCATTAAAAATTAAACTAATTATCTGAAAAGACTCTTACAAAAATAAGTCTTCTTTCCCCAACTACCTATCTGGCTGAAGCAAGGATTTCTCCTTATACTTCAACCAAAACAACGTAATTCAAGAGATTGAACGCAGACGCGTATGTGGAATCCCCACGGTCTCCCGTTGAGCCTGATACTGAAGACAGCTGTGCTTCATTTTCCAAGATGCTTGAATAGAGACGTCCGGCACCGGGTTCTCCTCAGAATGAAGAACCAAAGTTCGGGATAATAAGCATGGCCCGAGTGGAATATCGAGGGGAGAGTGCCAGAACCTACTGGAGGACCCACAGGAAGAAGTTGGAGCACAAAAAGAGAAGGAAAGAGTTTGGCAAAGATCGATCCCTGAGGAGCTTGGAGTTCGTGGAAAAGGTAGGTGGAGGTGTTTCTTTCTGCTCCTCTCACCCCTAGGGTGGTCTGCCGCCTCCCAAACCGTCAGAGGGCCCCTGTACCCTCACAAGCCCGCGCATTGCTGTGGTTGGCAATTTGGGAACCTTTTAAGCGCAGAGCCCCAGGCTGCCGGGCCGCCACCTGCGGGGTCGCTTGCCCTCCCTCCCCCACCCCAGGCTGCGGCGGGCGCCCTGCGGCCTGCGCACCTGCTGTGAGCCCCAGGCCTGCGCAGGGAGGCTCAGCCACTCTGTCTCTTCGTCACTGGCCCCACACAAACATACCCCAGCACCCACTTGGACCCAGGGAGCTACGGGATTCCTGGCTTTCTTACCCTCAGGGAGGGAAGCCCCTAGAGGAAGGGGACGTACGGCATGCCGAAGCACCCCTTGCGACAGAGGAAACTAGGGTGCAGCCCTCCTTCGGCTGAGAGCTCCCTGCTTGTGAGCCGAAGGTGTAGAAAACGAGAAGCACTGGTGCCCAGGACAGGATGTGGAGACAGAGACTTCTCCTCCCCACACCACACACTACTGCAGATGGAGCCATGACTGTTCCCATGGGGGGTTTGGCACAGGAGTGCTGGGGGATGGCCAGTGGGGCTGCATCCCCACTAACTGTGCCATCTGAGCCCAGGTTTGCATGGAGGCTGAGGCCATTTCCTTCCCTACCCGGAGAGGTAGCATTTTTGCAGCTGCCCTGCCTAGGGAATATCAGCCCTTATATATCCCACTAACCTTGCCCAGCATCCACTTGGACTGCAGGAGCCACAAGAGGCCAGTAGGTCCCAGGGGAACTGCAAGATTCCCAGAGTTTTAACACTTAGGGCAGGCTGCCTATGGAGGAGATGAGAGTGCAGCATGCCAGGGTAACTTTTGGGACAAAGGAGACCAGTGTACATACTCTCCTCCATTTGAGAATCCTTTGCTTGTGTGAAGGTGCCTGCACTCCTCCCAGTGGAAATGGGGGCAATGCTGGGCTCTATACCGGAGAAGAGAAGTTCTGCCCAGCGACCAAGTGGCACCAATGCCTGGGGATGGACCTACTGATAGGGATTTCTCCTCCTCTCCCTTGCCCACTGCTGCCAATGCAGCTGCGGCTGTTCCTGCAAGGGGGGTGGCAGTGGCGCTCCAGGTGACAGTCATTCTAGGGCATTTAGGAATGGCTACAACCTGCTGACAATATGACTACCATACGTGGGCTTACACAGAGGGAAGGGCCCATGTCTCTCCCTTTAAGGAGTGGCAGCTTCCTGCAGTGAAATACAGGTGAGCAGAAAAGCTGTCTGTTTCAGGCTGAGAGAAGAAGCTTTGCCCCGAGGCCATCTGGGCAGACAGCTGTGGGACAAGCATTTTCCATGGCCCTCTGCCATGTAGTCTCTGGACATTGCTGAGGGAGGTGGATTGCTTGTCTGTCTACGCAGGCCATGGAGCTGGAGCAGGCCATATGGACAGCCATATGAAGAAGAATGAAAATGAATTCCTATCTCTCACCATATATAAAAATTAACTCAAGATGTAAACCTAAGACCTGAAACCATAAAAACTCCAGAAGAAAATCTATGAAAAACTCTTGTGAACATTGGCCTATAGAAAAAATTTATGACTAAGACACCCAAACCAAATGTAACAAAAATAAATAAATGGGAGTTAATTAAAAACCTTCTGTACAGCAAAAGAAACAATTAACAGAGTATATAGACAATCTACAAAATGGGAGAAAATATTTGCAAATGATGCATCCAACAAAGGACTAGTATGCAGCCTCTACAAGGAACTCAAGCAACTTGGCAAGAAAAAATAACCCCATTAAAAAGTGGACAAACAAAATGAGCAGGCATTTTTCAAAAGAAGATATACAAATGGCCAACAAACATATGAAAAATGCTCAACATCACTAATCATCAGAGAAATGCAAATGAAAACTACAGTGAGATACCATCTTACTCTAGTCTGAATGGCCATTATTAAAAAGTCAAAAAACAATAGATGGTGGCACAGATGAGGTGAGAAGAGAACTCAACATACTGTTAGTGAGAAAGTAAATTAGCACAACCTCTATGGAAAACAGTATGGAGATTTCTCAAAGAAATCTAAAAATAGACCTACCATTCGATCCAGCAATCCCACTATTGGGTATCTACCCAAAGGAAAAGAAGTCATTATATAAAAAAGATACCTGCACTCATATGTTTATCACAGCACAATTCACAGTAGCAAACATATGGACTCATATGCACACACACATATACCATGAAATACTACTCAGCCATGAAAAAGAGTGAAATAATGTCTTTTGCAACAACTTGGGTGGAATTAAAGGCCATTATCCTAAATGAAGTAACTCACAAATGGAAAATTAAATACCACATGTTCTCACATATGTAAAAACTGAGCTACATATGCATGGTTGTACAGAGTGGAATAATAAACATTGGGAACTCCAATGAAAGAGTTGGGGGTGGAGAGATGAAAAATTACCTCTTGGATACAATATATACTATTTGGATGATGGGTACACTGAAAACTCAGACCTCATTGCTATATAATGTATCCATATGACAAAACTGTAGTTGTACACCCTAAAAATACTGAAATTAAAAAAAGAAAAGTTTAACAGAAAGAAAAAGAATTACAAAAATGTAAAACAATGCCAGTTTTCTCACTTGCATTTTGTGTGTGTGTGTGTGTGTGATGGAGTCTTGCTCTGTCAACAGAGCTAGAATGCAGTGATGCAATCATAGCTCACTGTAACCTCAAATTCCTAGGCTCAAGCTATCTTCCTTTCTACTATGTAATATTTAAAATGTAGCTATTTTTTATAAATTATTTATGTTTTTATGTAATAGGTTATTGTTATTTATAATAGATTAGTAAATATTTTTAAAATTGTACAGTTCAACTTATACAGTAAATATTGAGGGATATATGTGTATGTGTCACAAAAATTTTTTTCTTAATTGTGAGTTTAAAGAGGAAGGGTACTGAGATTAAAAAGTTTGAGAATTAGTATTTTAGATCATTTATCTACTAGGCAGTCAAATAGCTCACTTAATTCACGTAAGGTCTTTATTAAAGATCACCTGCCATCATTATTATAAGTAAACTCATGATCCTTCCCACATATATGCATCTCCTATCATCCTTTATTTTAAAAAATTTAATTGATATGTATCTTATTTATTTTATTTACTATATACTTTTTCAGGTGAATATCAGTTTTCGTAAGGCTAGGAAACGGTCTGCTATATTTGTCACTCTATCTGTAATGTCTAAAAGAGAACCTTGTACATGGTAGATGTTAAATATTTTTTGACTGTCTGGTTGAATGAATGAATGAGTGCCTTTCAGTTATCAATTCCATAGACAGACTTCTATGGACTTCCCTAATTAGTTATAGCAAGGTTTCTTAACAGATTTGTACCATGGACATGTCAGAGTATATTTTTGTAATTGTGAAAAAAAAATTATTATCAGCCAAGCACAGTGGTGGTTGTCTGTAGTCCCAGCTACGTGGGAGGCTGAGGCAGGAGGATTGCTTGAGCCCAGGAGTTCCAGGCTGTAGGGCGCCATGATTGTGTCTGTGAATAGCTACTGCACTTCAGCTGTCAAAATTTATTTAGCTCCTTGGTGAGGTAACTATAGCAGGAAAACTCAGTTAGTTCAAAGGTATAAGAGTTGTATTGTCACTGAGAAAATAATACTGAATGAGTTTGCCAGTTTGATACAAAATTGGTTAATATCATGTACCGCAATAAACCATAATTTCTGGGGTTATTTTTCTACAGAAAGAAAATACCACATACAAATACACAAGTTAACATGTAAAATCACATAATCTGGTTTTTTAATCGGTAGTAGATAATCATTTAAAGAAAAAATAGAATTACTGATTCCCCTAAAGAAATCTTTCTTGAGTTCATCTGTTAAACAGTGTCCCAATATGACATTGAAAAGATATGATGCTCCTCCTTTGCCTTATTTGCAAACTTTGGGTGATTTTTCTTTAAGTGTCCCTCTCTTATGATCATACGTAATCTTCAAAGATTATTCCAAGTCACAAAAATATCTGGCTTCATAATGTTTTGACTTGATTATTTACATAGGTACTCTGAGAATTGTTAATGCAAGCGAGCATTTAGGGTTGAGAAAATAAAGGTTAGAAAATTAACTTTAGTCTCGAAATTTCAGTAGGAATATAGGGTTGGACTTTTAAATTTCTCTTTATTTGCTCTTTTATTTTGAGTCTAGGAAACAAAGGACAGAGGTCTTTTATATAAGATTTCTTGCAATGTCTATAAATTTGGGTGAATTTTTCTCTCTTCAAGATCACCCAAATATTCTAAGATTCCTGGCCTATCAGGAAGTGACTTTTCATCTCATTTGTGGGACTGGGACTTTGTAAGTCATATAATAAGGTACTAGTCCAGTTTGGTGTGAGGATATTGTGGGTATTAGTTCTATATGTGAAGTGAGATTCACATATAGAAGGGATTCACACTTATTCCGTAAAGGTGAGATGTAGAAATTTACTATCAAGTATAATTATCTAGTATGACTTTTCTTGCACTACAATTTGTCAAATGTGTCATAACAAAAGGAAAGATGTGTTTTTATTGAAACTATGAAATAAATGCATTGTTGTAAATAGTAAGAAGGCTCAGTGAAAGCGTTTGTTTCTGTATTTTCAGAGGTCAGTGAGAATCAGATATTTTAAAAGTTTCATTTCAGTTTGCAAAAGCATAGTCCACTAAATTGAGGGTTAGAGATACATTAATAAGAAAGGGAAAGCCTTCCTTAAAAGTCCAGCAGAAAATAGATTTCTAGAAATAATACCAATAATATGCCGAAAGAAATAACCACAATTAATACACCTCATTAGTGTATTTGATTATATGTAATTAATTCCTATGCTTCTGGATCTGTTTTTTGAAACCTTTGCTTCTGGGCTAAAATGATTCCTGGAAATCATAATTCACTCCTCTGGTGCAGTCTGAAATTTGAGCAATGTCCAAAGCCTGTATCCATGAGTCTATTTCTGGAATGATTACCTGGTACAGTTCTTTCAATGAATCTCTGAGACTGACTTAATTTTTTGCATGTAGTATATAGGAGAGCCTTCAAGAACACATGAAAGAAAAGAAGAAATTATCAGTTGCTGATAAGACCAAATGGCCATAGTTAATTTATTAGAGCAACAAAAAATATCAGTAAGAGGAGAGGACACCATTCTGAGGTCAGACCATAAAACCGGATGCCTATTCATTGATGCAACAACTGGGATATAACTTACTGACCCTATGCAAACCAGATTCATGTACACATGTTCCCTGTCTTAATGTCCAACATACTCTATGACCTCTCTTTTTATTTAACCTCATTGAACATCATTCCTACTTTAACTGCAACCTGCCATCCTGAACTTACCTATTGCTACTCTGTTAAAACAGAATAGCATGCAAAGGAACTAGAACAGGCAAAACAATTTGGAAAAAGAAGAAAAAATTTGGAAATTTAACCATTTGATTCCAAAACTTGCTACAAAGTTACATTTATCAAGACAATGAGATACTCCATACGAGTACACAAAAAGATGAATGAAACATCATAGCGTCCAGACACAGAGCCATGTACAAAACTGATCAATTTTTTCATTGCTAACATAATTGAATAGGAAAAAGCCTTATCTTTTCAATACATGGTGGCGAATCCGTAGGTTCATCATATGTAAGAAAAAAAAAAAGATCTTCGACCTGTATAAAACTTAAAATGGCTCACAGGCCTAAATGTAAAAGCTAAAAATGTAAAACTTCTGAAGAAAATATCGGAGAATCTTTGTTATTTTGGCTTAGGAAAGGGTTACTTAGATATCATAACAAAATGATGAACATGACCATCAAAATTAAAAGCTTTTGTTCTTTGGAGGACACCATTAAGAAAATTAAAACACAAACCACAGACTGAAAGAATTTGCAGATACAAATTATGTATCTGATAACAGTCTTGTGTCTAGACTATATAAAGAATGCTTGCAACTCAATAATAGGAAAACAAACAATCCAATATAAAATGAGGCCAAAGATTTGAATGGACACATCACCAAAGATAAAATATTTGGATGGCAATAAACACATGAAAATATGCCCATTATCATTAGTCACTAGGGAAATGTGAATTAAAACCAGACCTACTATAATGATTAAAATGGATAATACCAAGGGTTGATGAGGATATGGAAAAACTAGAACTCTCTGTCAAGAACTGCAAAGGGTCTGAGACTTGTAAGCTGACAGGTTAGCTTCCACATTTTATGGACATTGGCAGAAGACCCAAGATTCTTGACTCTGAGAAAAAGAACAGTTTATCATTTACTACAATAGCAGTAGCCAGAATATTATCATTTTTTTGCACCAGTTCCCTGAACTCTCATTCTCACATTTGCACTGACAGCTAGGTGGACGCTATGAATGCAGTGGGCTTTAATCATAGCCGAAGAGCTCTGAGCTAAGTGATTCTGAATCTTTTGTAATTTTCCTGACGTTTTCCTCAGAAGGAAACATTATATTAAACAGCAAACTTGTTCTCAGCTCTCTCAAGGCTGTTCACTGTACGAATATTCTTTTAAGAAAAGTAGTCTGAAACAAAAGATTATAATTCCTCACTTGCAAAATTTGCAGAACCATGAAAAGACACGAGAATAATCTCCTAATACCCTTACACATTACTGGTAAGAATGTAAAATCGTATAGCCACTTTGGAAAAATTATGCAGTTTTGTAAAAAGTTAAGCATATACTTTCTATGCAATTCAGTGAGTCTAGTCCTAAGTATCTACTTAATAAAACAATGAAAACATAGATCCATATAAAGACTTGCACATGAAGGTTTGTAGCAACATTTTTCCTAACAGCTCCAAACTGGAAACAGTCTGAATGCCTCTCAACTGGAGAATGGATAAATAAAATGTAGACTACTACTCAGCATAAAAAAGAAAAAAATCTCTGTTATATGCAAAAATATGGCAGCCCTTAAAAATGTAATAGAAACCAGATACCAAAGACTATGTACAGTATAATTCCAATACAAAACTTCTAGGAAAGGTAAAACCATACAGTCAAAAAGCAAATCAGTGGGTGTTTCAGACTGGATGTGGGGGTTGGGAATGATTGTAAATGGACAAGAGGAAACTGTTTGGGGGGTGATGAAAGTGTTCGAAAACTTGATTGGGGGATGGTTGCACAACTGCATAAAGTTATTAACAATTTATCAAACTATACATTTAAAATGGATAAATGTATGGTATGTAAATTGTACTTCAATAAAGCTATGAAAAATAGTGTGGATACCATGGTCCTCAAAAAAAAATAGTGTGGAAAGAAAAAAATACAGCCATGGGTATAAAGATGCAGGTTTTTAATTTTTTCTCAGAGATAATTTAGCTATCTTTTCCTCTCCTTCAGGCTGCCTGGCTGAGGCATGGCATAGATTCCAGTTACCACCTTAGCACCTGGCTTGAGGCACTTACTCTATTATGGTTCTCAGCTCTCACTGTGTTTCAGAATCATGTGAAGAGCTTTCAAAAAATACTAGCACAGGAAAACCAATTCCTAATTCCAAGAGCTTGATTTAGTCAGCTTGAGCACAATATATATATATATATATATATATATATATATATATATATATATATATATTTTGTTCTCCAATTGATTCTAATGTGCAGCTAAAGTTGAGGAAAAAAAATACCTCGCTACTTTTCTGAAATAATTTTGAAGCTATTTTGGGCATCAGGATTGCTGGGCGCTCTGATCACAGCCAGCCCCCAGTGAAACACGTGGAAAGCAAGTGGGGAAAAAGTTTTCTCTACCTAATCTGTAAAGCTGTGGCTGTCAGCAGGAGATAAGCCTTGCATGTTGGAGGGGGACTGGTTTTCCACATCCTTGTGGGAATTTTCAGGTATGTGTGATTGGAGCATTGTTGTCCTCCTACTCCACACTGGAAATCCCCCAGCTACTTCTCCCTTCTCCCCACCTGGATTTCATGGACACACATACTACTGGGTGGTTAAAATTTCTCTTACCTTCAGGGCGGGTGGCAGTGGGGGTGTCAGGGAATAAAAGAAAAACAAAGAGCAATTAAGATAGAGCCTATGACCTAGAATGTATAGAATGTACTTATGTCCTGAAAGACAGGCGTACTTCATTTAAACTATTATCCTTGAATTTTATTTTATCTTTTAAGATGCTAAATTATAAAAATATTTACTCATTTTAACTAGTATAAAATTCAAAGATGTATATATAAAAAGTTAAAATTTGTCCCACCCTCTTCATGTCTACCTCCTTTATAGCTACTATAAAAGGCCTAGTCCTTTTCTTCCACAACTTCTTTTATGCTTACCTAAACTTGAAAAATGATATAAATAGCATATTGTTGTGACTGCTTTTCCTAATGATTTATCTTAATGATTCATCATGATCAATACATGTTTCTTTCTAATCAATAGATATATATATCTAATTATGTTTTCTTCAAATATTGCATAATAGAATGACTGTACTAAAATTCATATATTTTATCGTTGATATTTGAGTGTTTCTTGTTTTTTGTCATTACAAATTTGTTAAGTGTCACTAGATGCATGTGCTTTGATGTTGACACTGTTTTTGTTGGATAGATTTTCCAAATGAGAATCAAAAATTGTGTGTGTGTGTGTATTTGAGTTATTGATATTACCAAGCACACACACACATACACACACAATTTTTCATTTTCTTTATTAATTACCAAAAGATTGCAGCAGCTGGATATTACTGTATTTAAAATTTTTGCCAGTTGGCACAAGGCTTAAGTTAACTGTCCTATTAATGGTCTGTAACCCTCACTGTGCATTTTGTTTTCATTTTCCTTGACTACTAGTGAGGATAAACAGCATTTTGTATGCTTGTTGACTATTTAGATTTCTTCTGTGAATTTTCTTTCCACAAACTTTGCTTATTTTTCTATTGAGTTCCTTTTTTCTGTTTCTTACCAATTTATAGAAGATTTTTGTATATTAGGGAATTTATGCCTTTGTCTATCATATCTGTTGCAATTTTTGCCCCAATCATTTACCTTTGATGCTGTTTATGATGTTTTCTCCTCATGAAAATATGTGGGTAGTCAAAGATGACTATCTTTTTCCTTACGACTTCTAAATTTACTGTTTTGTTTAGAAAGAACTTTCCCATCTACAGATAGGAAATTCTTCAAAATATTATTATAATGTTTATATTGATTTAAAGTTCTAAAATTCTATCTGGAGTTTGCTTTTGTTTAGAGTATGAGGTAATAAAAGTATGTCTTTGTTTTCTTTCAGACATATGACCAATTATGTCAGTGTACATTATTTATAAACTCATTCCCAACTTGATTAAATTGCCATGTTTGTAATCTATTCAATTCCTATTACATTCCTTTGGACTGGCTACTCTTTACACTGATCTTGTTCTTTCCTGTGCCTGCCTCAATGTTTTGATTACTCTGATTTTATATTATCATTATAGCCTTTCAATTTTCACTTGTTAGAATGTGAACTGTATTTTTTAGGACTGAGAGGGGATAAGTGTGTTTTTAACTTGAATTGTTATGATAGCTGAAGTCTTTATGCAACATTTAAAATGTTTCTAAGTGTTTCTGTTTTTCTATGGTAAGTTATTATACATACATATAAATGTCTTTTTAGAGTTAAACTACCCTTGTAAAGCCAGCAGAGGGAGTACAAACCACTGTTTTGCTAGTGAGGAATTACAGATTGTTTAAAAATGTGATCTTTTACTGATTTATGGAATAAATTTAAGCATTCAAAATATTTATTCAGATATCTTTATTAATCAAAGCTTATGCCTACATAATCAAAATGTGCTTAAAATATCTTGTGAGATATTTTAAATGTAAGAAAATATAAAGCTATTATGGATTTTAAAAAATACTGTCTTTTATAAATACTTTGTTTAAAATGGGATACTACAATTTAGCTATTTACCATGATTAAATTAATATGTGAGTTTTCTATAACTCTTGACACTATACAAGAGAAAGTAATATAAATACAATAAAGAATTGTCAAAGGAAATAACATATATAGTGGTTTTAAATGTTAAAATAAGGGAAAAAGTACAGCTTTGAAAGAACATATAATGATATTTCTATAGCAAGAAATGTATCGTGGAATTATAATAATACTTGTCTAGCATCAAAGCTTGATTAAAGCTGTGAATAAAGGGGAAAAAAACGAACAACAAAACCCCCAAAATATGCCTAAATATTTATACCCTCCAAAAGTCAAATAATTTAGGGCTGAATCTAAATTTCCTTTTAAATGAGGGAAATTTTTGGCATAAATTTAGTTTATGCACACAATGCAGATAACATAAAATTGAAATGATTTATGGAGTATATTCAATGTGATTCCTACTTATTTTTAGAAATCAAAGTCAGGAAAAATTCAGAGAAAGTGACTGTAGAATAGCTATTAAATATATGTATTTTGTCATATTTGATCACATGAGCACAGTTCCTAATGCAAGAATGTACATGTAAAGAAAATCTTGAATGAATAAAACCTCAATATTTTAAAGTGCTTGTTCCTTTGAAGTGTTGAAAATTAGAAAATGATGAAAACATGATAAACTAAAAAGGGTTGGCAGTAGGAACTTATAAACGGGCTCATCTTGGATATTTTGAGAAAGCTGTATGATTCTAATGGTAGTTTTTGTTTGCAGCCTGCTGCTCTTTGCTATTTATAAATATTAGAATGATGGAGACTGCTATGAAGTAGAAAATGCTTCACTGAACCTCTCAGTGGCAGTAATTCAATCAAGCAAAGGTTACAAAAGCCCTGTGGGTGACTTGTTATGTGATAGCAGAGGAAGACCTGATTTTGTTGTATCAAATATTTTTTAAGTCAGGAAGCTTAGTGTTAAATTTAATGCTCTATCAGAGTAACTCTATTACTCTAAGTTTGATATATCCATTTCATTTTTGTTCCATATTTTTGTTCTGTTTGTTGTCAATATATATTATCCGTTGTGTGTGTATATATATCTATACACATTCAGAAAACCACTCGGAAATACCTTGTTTTATCGCACTTTGATTTATTGTGCTTCTACTGTGGATAAAATAGTATCAAACAGCATTGCATGCTACAGAGAAATTTTTCTTGAAGAGAAGAGTCAATCAATGTAGCACTCTTTATCATTATTGCCTTATTTTAAGAATTTGCAAAAAAAAAAAAAGAATTTTCCACAGCCACCCAACCTTCAGCAACCACCACCCTAATTAGCCAGCAGTCATCAACATCAAGGCAAGACCCTTCACTAACAAAAAGATTATGATTCTCTCAGATGATCATTAGCAATTTTTAGCAATAAAGTATTTTTTTAACATATGTACATTCGGTTTTTTGACAATGCTGTTGCACACTTAATAGATGACTCTATAGTGTAAATATAATTTTCATATGCACTAGGAAACCAAAAATTTGTGTGACTTGCTTTATTATGATATTCACTGTATTGTGGTGGTCTGTAACAGAACCCACAATATTTCTGGAATATGCCTATACAGATATATTTAAATAGGGGATAATGTTACATGTAATCTATGTTATGAAGTAGAACATATTATAAATAAAATGAAATATTGTGAAGGGCAACAATGTGTTGAGAAAAGTTTTTGAATTTATCTTAAAACTAAAATTTCTCAAATATATGCCCTTTGTACTGTAGCCATAATTAAATTTTTTTTTTTTTTTTTTTTTTTTTGAGACAGAGTCTTACTCTGTTGCCTGGACTAGAGTGCCGTGGCATCAGCCTAGCTCACAGCAACCTCAAACTCCTGGGCTCAAGCGATCCTTCTCCCTCAGCCTCCCGAGTAGCTGGGACTACAGGCATGTGCCACCAGGCCCGGCTAATTTTTTCTATATATTTTTAATTGGCCAATTAATTTCTTTCTATTTTTAGTAGAGACGGGGTCTTCCTCTTGCTTAGGCTGGTCTCAGACTCCTGACCTTGAACGATATACCCACCTGTGGCTCCCAGAGTGCTAGGATTACAGGCGTGAGCCACCACGCCCAGCCCCATAATAAATTTTGAAATAAATATCCAGAATTATATATAAACTTTTATCATTGTTCAATTTTTCATCCTTCTATTTCAAAATATTTTATACAAAATTATTCAATTTTGAATTTTTCTGGAAAACACAAATTTAACTACTTTTAAAATCCTAGTCATACTTTCCAAAAAGTTATAAGTATTCTTGTAAAATATTCTCAATTGAAACTAGGTTTATAAAACAATTAGAAAAAATATATTTGATTATCCATCTTTTCCTGGAGGTAAGAAATAAGCTAACGTTATCTCAAAGTGAATCATAGAGGAAAAAGATGGACATATTTTAGTATATAAACTTAAAAATATTTCTGAATATCAAAATAAACATAAGCAAACTTAAAAGGCAATCTCCAAGCTAGAAAAAAATATAAAATATATTAAAGATCACAGATCACAGAAGAAACTTTTCTGATTCACAGAATAAACTTCCTAATTCAATATTTTAAAAAAGCGTACCTTTCAAAGTATAGGTGTTTCTTAAAAGATACAAATGGTTACTGCATCCATGAAAAAGATGCATTCTAACCAGAAAAAGCAAATTTGAACAAAGAAGTTTTTTGCCTTTCAATATAGCAATCAAAACCAAGGATAATATGTAGTGTTGAAATTTGGGGAAGTGAATTTTTAGTGCTGTCTGGTCTAATGCAGTCTTCTGGGCATTTTCTTGATACTCATCAAAAGTTTTAAAAATATCCACACACTTTGACCTGATAATTACACTTCTGAGAATTTATCCTAAAGACATATTCTTTGGCATTTTTCATTGACTTTCCCCTTTTCCTGGAAGCTCTTCCTCAGAAAACTACATGACAGACTTGCCACTGCCTTCTCATTTATCTTTGCTCAAATGTCAACCATTCAATAAGGCCTTCCTTAACTAATCTATTAAAATTGCAAATCCCATCCTTCCAGCCTAAAATCCCGTGTTCTGCTTTTTTCTTTACTGCATAACACATAACATCTTCTAACATACTTTTAATTTATGTATTTATTATGCATGTTGGTTATTATCTGTCTTCCTCAGTAGAATGTAAGCTCAACAAGGCCTGAAGCCCTTGTCTTATTCTATAATGTCTTGTTTCCCCAATTATCGGGAAGACTATCTGGCATATAGTTGGTGTTTATAATAAATATTTGATGAATAAATAAATATGAAAGATGTTAACCCTAGCATCATTTATGATAGCAAAAGAAAAGAAAAAAACAGAGATTCCTCCATGTCGAGGAATGGTTAAGTAAATCATGATCTAGCCACATGTGTATTTCTTTCCTAGGACTGTCATAACAAATTACCGCAATTACGAGCAGTTTAAAACAACAAAAGTGTATTTTCTCACAGTTCTGTAGGCCAGAAGTCTCAATCAAGGAGTTGGCAGGGTTGGTTCCTTTGGAGGCTCTGAGGGAGAATTGGTTCCATGCCTCCTAACTTGTGGTGGCTGCTGACAATTTTTGGTATATCACTGCAATCTATGCTTCAATCTTCACATCGCCTTCTCTCTGTCTTTACCCCTTCTATACTATCATAAAGGCACTTATCATTAGAGTTCAGGTCCACTCTCATCCAGGATGATCTTATCTCAAGATCTTTAACTTAATTACATCTGCAAAGACTCTTTTCCCAAACCAGGTCACATTCACAGGTTCCATGTAGACATATATTTTTTTGGACCACCACTCAACCCATTATAATATGCTACATTATTATAGCACTATTAAAAATCTTAGTTTGGTTACTCTTTAAAATCTTTAGAAATGTTCATGATGTAATGTTTAATTAAGAAAGGAGGATGCAAAACTTTTTACTTGTATGTGCATGTGTGTATAGGTATATATCTATTCACACACACACAACACAGAGTAAATAATCCCAATTTTGACTAAAATTTATGAATTAATGCCCAGGAGAAAATATATCAAAATATTAAAGTAAGGCTAATGCTAGGATGCTGGTTGGTAGTAATATAGGCTATTTATTTTTCTCTTCATAATTTCTAGTGTTTTCCAAAATTTCTATAAGGAAAATAAATTTTAATTGTTATATTCACAATTCTCCTACTATGAGAAAAATATAAACTAAATAGAAATATCCCTTATAAATGATTTATTGGGAAACTAAGAAAAAATACGTTTCAAAATGGCACAGTGATTAATCATCTCTTTTATATCTAACACCATCAAGTTTACCCTCATGAAATTTTTATGTCAATCTGTTGGGGAGGCTATGAAGTCATTTTTCCCTAGAGATTTTTCAAGAATAGATGAGAGAGCCATTCTGTTGGGAAGTTTAGAAATTCACCTTTCTGAGAACAAGAAGTAGAGCTAACATTCATGGACTCCCCTGCAGTCTTATGATTTTGTCAGTCTTAGCATATTACACATTTTATGGCTTATCAAAGGCATATTAATTAAATTAAAAGTTCTCATCTTTTCTTCTTTTGCCTGATTTTAAAATTTGACAATATTATGCACACTTTTTTTGATTCCTCCACTTTCCCATTTGATGGATAAATTAAAGTATCACCATTCAGTGATTTTTTTCCTCTCTCTCTCTTTCTCTCCCTTTCTCCTTTTTCTTTTTTTTTCCCTGCCTTAACTAGTGAGCTTGAATTTGAATTTGGGAGCATGTTAGTCATGAGTATGAGAGCAGGTGCTTACACAGGGGGCTTGCATTTGGGGTGCCTCAAGAACAAGTCTCCCCTGTGTACCAGCTGAATAGCACATACATGTTAACTTCCCCTGAGCACAAGAAGCTCCACATGTGAGTCTGGTCTGTGCTAGGATTGGATGGGAGCCATGGAGGAAACCGTGGTGAATAGACCTGTCACAGAGATTCCTTGGATCATGTTTTCATTTATCTGAACATTGATTGACCACATTCCTATGTGCAAAATAACTGTGTAGAAGTATATTCTCCAAGATATTTGGCTATATCCATTAGATAATTCTGGGAATGGGGATAGAGATTGAGAATAAAAATAAAAAATTAATGAATCGTTCCCTTTTTAATATTTTAATTCCAATGATAAATATTTATGTGATTATCTAGTGATACATATGTGAGAGATCTGCCTGGAGAATAGTGCATAATAAAGTCAAAATACTTTAAAAATATACACTTATATTTAATAAACATGAATGAATTCATTAAAGCAGGAAGAACCTGATTTGTAAACATTACCTATATTATTGTAGGCATAAATGAGAGCAATTTCCTAAATTTGCTAATTGACCTGTCCTGCTGTGGACCTTAGCCAGTATTAGGCCTTTCAGCCCCAACATGAACACTTCCATTTTGAATCTCATTCAAAAGATGATACCTCCAGGAAATCAGCAACTCTTTACTTTTAAAATCTATCTAGTGTACCTCTGGGAAAATCTATTGGATTGTCTCTCAATTAGCCCTCTAAGTCCAATTCTCTGAAAGCCATTTAGCACCACATCAGTGATCCGGAGAATCTACTTTTATCAGATTGCATTTAAACTGGTGAAGATAGTCATTCCTCTGTCTTGCACATGATACTGAGTATATTCTGTTGATGACTACTGGGGCTCTGGGGAACCCCTACTCCTCAGCCTTCAAATGTGAGCATGTCAGTCACACGTAAGAAAAACTACCAAGTTCCTGCCAATGTTCTCTCTTGATCTCACTCTTTGGTTCTTCTGTTCACTTTTGATGACATTTGTAAATTATAACAGAGGAGGTTAAGTTTTAAACTAGGCAACCTAAGTATTTTGCCCAACCACTCTGATGGCTTCAGAAGGTGAGGGATTCATCAAAAGAGAAGGAAGAAGCCGGGCGTGGTGGCTCAGGCCTGTAATCCTAGCACTCTGGGAGTCCGAGGCGGGCGGATCACTCAAGATCAGGAGTTTGAAACCAGCCTGAGCAAGAGTGAGACCCCGTCTCTACTAAAAAAAAAAAAAAAAAAAAAAAAAAAATAGAAATTAATTGGCCAACTAAAGATATATATAGAAAAAATGAGCCGGGCATGGTGGAACATGCCTGTAGTCCCAGCTACTCGGGAGGCTGAGGCAGAAGGATTGCTTGAGCCTAGGAGATTTAGGTTGCTGTGAGCTAAGCTGACGCCACAGCACTCACTCTAGCCCAGGCAACAGAGTGAGACTTTGTCTCAAAAAAGAAAAAAAAAAAAAGAAAAAAGAGAAGGAAGAATGCCTGACACTAAGCCTCTGACTCCAGTCTCACATCTGCCAAGAGTTTGATTTTTCCCCCCTAGATTATTTTTAGAAGACATGTGGTTGCTGCTACCCAGGGATTAAGAACAATAAAACATATTCTCAATGAAACATTTTCAAGTCAGGGTTGTACCATATTCATTTCTATAATATCTATCATATACCTGACATATCAAAGAATTCCAATAAAATTTTCTTAAATGTACCTAAGTTCAAGTCCCAGCTGTGTTGTATAGACCTGGGCCAGCTAGTTAAGGTCCCTGAAGCTCATTTTCTCCATTTGTAAAATGAATATTTTAAAAATCTGCTTGTGCTTCATTTTGAGGAAAAAACAGGTCAATGTTATTAAATATTTATATTTTAAGTTATGGTACTGTCTGCGAAAATAATTACCATGTACATATGTTAAGTATAGGTAAATGAATGCTGTAATGTTGAGGTTATGAAATAGGCTTAAGAGAGTTTGTTGGAACAACCAATTTGAGTCCTGACAAAGGATATTGCTACATTGTATTTTTGTTATATTACCTGATTTAATTTTTCTTCATAGCATTTTAATCACCTATTTACTTGTTTGTTTTAAAATATTTTCTCACTAGTTAATGACATTTGCCAAAGCAGAGAACTTGCCTACCATGTTCCCAGCTGAATGAATCCTGAGTATTTAAAATAATGTCTGGCACCCAGTAGACATTCAACTATTTTTAAAGTAGATCAATACTACCTCATTGCAGAGAGCCACTCACCACTGGATCACAGTCTGCTAGTGTTTATCGTTGGTCAGTATTTTTGAAACTGCTTGAGACTAGAGAATAGAAATGAGAAAAAAACCCCACAATTTTTATGTCCTAGTTATATAGAAAAGAAAAATACTTTAAACTCCTGTGTTTGAAGGGTATGTTTTGGTATTATGCCGGAAGACAAATTACTAAATTACAATCATGTGGTAGGCAATATATGTTTTACTTTAGATCATTAAACTTAACCTTTGTGTGATTAATATCATACTCTTATTTATGTGACAATTTCTAAGAAACAGATTTCAGTATTTGTTTTCTGTTTAAAGGCTTTCCTACTAATAGAAAACATTTTTGAATGGAATCTTATAACCCATTATAAAATCTTATCTTTAATCAGCATATACAAATATTGTTTCATGTTAATTCAAGCATGCACTAAAGTGACTGGCATATTTTTGGCATTTCTGGGCAAATTACTTCCTTTTTTCAGAAATGTTCAAACCATACTGACAGTTTGGACTATCTGACAGCCTTCATCCAGGATTGTCTAATTTTTTCACAATGTGAATCAAATGATTTTCTTGTATACAGAGTTACCAAAAAAGGATTATTTCCTACAATCGTTACTTTGCAATTTGAGAATTTATGGAAACATTATGGCAACATTCAAAGACATGTATATTCTTAAAAGAATCACATTAAGGACTTTACGAATTTTTTAAAAAAATATTCCACTTTCTCTGCTGGAGGTAATTTAAATTTCATTCTGAATTTGAACATTTTGTATATTTTTTATACTTATTTTGTTTATCTTTTCAGAATATTATGGGGTACAAATGTTTTGGTTACGTGAATTGCTTTTGTACAGTTTGAATCAAAGTTATTATTGTGTCCATCAACCAGTTAGTGTGCATGGTACCTGTTAAGTGTGAATTTACCTATCCCTTCCTCCTCCTCCCACCTGCTTGATTTCCATTGAATTTTACTGCTATATG
>CAUYRT010031790.1:0-16134 GCA_963574885.1 Lepilemur ruficaudatus | reverse complement strand
GTTTTCAAGATGGCTGTACTACTGTTCTTAGCCCTCTACATCAGCCACTTGCAGTTCGGTGTTTTGTAACCTGTAGCTGAAAGCATAGATACTTCACTTCTCTGAGCCTCCATTTCTTCCTTTATAAAATGTGATCACAATACCTACCTGGGAAGGAGGTCATGAGGAGGAAATGAAACCATACAATGCCTAACATAAAGAAACTCAGTAAGTGTTAGCTGCCAATATCATAATCATGATAATCATTATATCAAAATCCGCAACAAGTGGGAGTGTTTACCAGGTCATAGCACCTGGTCCCTTCTCCCTACAAGAGTGGTCTGGGGACAGGACACCCAGCTGCTACCTCTTCTCTGAGTGCTCAGGAGCTCAGGCTTGGAAGCTTTGGGCCTGGGAGGTAGGGGGTCCAGCCTAGAGGAGAAAACAATAAAAATAAAGAGCAAGCATGTGAAATCAAAGTATAATTTGTAGTGCAACATGATGATATACTGAATGATCTTAGCAAGACATAAAATGTTCATTTCTTCTGTCCCAGAAGTCCCAACTCTGTCAATCTAGCCAACAAAAATAATCCAAATGCAGAGAAAAATTTTGCTCACCAAAACTTTAAATCAGCATGATTTTTGTAGACTTTAGATAGAAGTAAATCATAATATTTCCCCTTGATATAATTATGAAGCCAACACCATAATTTTTATTAGAGACTATGTAGCAATAAGGCAATGTAATTTTGATGTAAACTTAGGCCAAAAAAAAAAAAAAATCAGAGTATAAAAGCGTAGATACTACACACTCTGATGCCAGCCATGTGGAACACGGCTGCAACTAGGCTGGGCTATACTTGGCAACCTGATTGTTAAATAAGTTCACTGAACACAGGAAAGAAAGGGGCTGCGGACTGTTGAAGAAACCCTGGCCAGAAAAGGGAAGAAAGACCCAGCGAAGGCGTCCAAGGCAGAAGCTCCACCTTCAGGACGCAGCACACAGTGGGGACAGGAAGACGTCCTGCTCTTCAGACACCAAGAGGGAGATGAGGAGGGGACGCAACCCGGGACTGAGGAAGACAGGGAAACAGCTTCCACTTGCCATTTGCTGGATAAATATTTCTTGGAGGATGTTTCCTTTCGATTCACCCTCTATTTTGACAGCCTCGTTTGTGGTCAGAGTACTAGGGAAGCAGAGGCAGACAGACTTCTGTCCTCGGGAGTTTTGTGGAAGGCGATAGATCAGCAATATTCCATGAAGCCAATTACCTAGGAAAAGCATGGAAAGGCATACAGGAATCACAAATATATATTTTAAAAAGCACATGAACAATAAAATAAATAATAAATATAAATCTATTTATATACTATAAATATAAATAAAATATCTTTGCAATCAACATCTACTGTATCCCATGACTAATTTAGATCTTCATCCATGAAAATCCCAACCTATGGTGAACATGGAGATCTTTCTGATGAAGACTCGCACTTTTTCCTGCCAGCTCCTTCGTCTGCCTCCTGTGCGACCGTGGCCCACGTTGGCAAGGCGGTATTGTGCTCCAGGGTAGCCCATGGCTCACAGGTAGAAGCAGGCTCCATGTAGGTATGAGACCACATGCCACCCTGGAGGAAGAGAGTGCATTGATTCAGAGGGCACGACGATGGCCCCTCTGGCTGTCACCAAGTATGACTTCCAATTCGGGGTCTCCTCTTGTCATCCCACCAGGCACCGTCACTTCTGGTCCCTTACATGTCAGTTTCCTCTACCCAACTATGTCCTCCTCTACCAATGGGCCCTAACACAGAGCAGGTCAGCTCTTTTTTTATATAACAAATATTTTACAACATGTGTTTTTAAAATCTAGAAATGACAATAATAAATAATAGAATCTACCTCCCCACATACTCTTGAAAGAAAATCAGTGTAATGCTGTAACTGCAATATAAGACATAAATAAAAGTAACTTATAATAGAATAATATATATTCTCATACATACGTGGTTAGGCACAAGCACATTAATGAAATTGTCAAACGCTTGTATCTTTACACAGAATCCACGTGAGGGTAATGGCAGCTATCAGTGTCGTGGTGCGTCTTATCCGCAACTTCAGTGCCACCCTGCTATTCAAAGCGCTGCTGTCAGTGATTTTCTGAAATGATGAACAGCTCATGGTAAAGCACCAAACAAAACAAAGCACAATTTTCTTCCATTCATATAGCAGTTGCGTTCCTGGAAAGTATAGTGTATATGAAAGCCATGTAAAAATAGTCTGCATTTATATATAAAACAAAATTAGGTTCTATGATTAGATAATTTTTAAATAGTGGCTTTTTAGGAGTTCTGGACCAGCCTGAGGAAGAACGAGACCCCATCTCTACAAAACATAGAAAAATGACCCAGGTGTGGTGGCACACCTGTACTCCCAGCTACTCAGGAGACTGAGGCAGGAAGATCACTTGAGCCCAGGAGTTGGAGGCTGCAGTGAGCTATGATGATGTCACTGCATTCCAGCCTGGGCAACAGAGCAAGACTTTTTTTTTTTTTTTTTGAGACAGAGTCTCACTCTGTTGCCTGGGCTAGAGTGCTGTAGCATCAGCCTAGCTCACAGCAACCTCAAACTCCTGGGCTCAAGTGATCCTTCTGCCTCAGCCTCCCAAGTAGCTGGGACTACAGGCATGCGCCACCATGCCCAGCTAATATTTTCTGTATATTTTTAGTTGGCCAATTAATTTCTTTCTATTTTTAGTAGACACAGCGGTCTTGCTCTTGCTCAGGCTGGTTTCGAACTCCTGACCTTGAGCAATCCGCCCACCTCAGCCTCCCAGAGTACTAGGATTACAGGTGTGAGCCACCGTGCCCGGCACAGAGCAAGACTTTTTAGAGACTCAAGAAAGAAAAGAAAGGAAAGGAAAGGAAGGAAGGGAGGGAGGGAGAGAGAGAGAGAAAGAAAGAGAAAAAGAGAGAGAGAGAGAGAGAGAGAGAGAGAGAGAGAGAGAGAAAGAAGAAAAAGAAAGAAAGAAAGAAAGAAAGAAAGAAAGAAAGAAAGAAAGAAAGAAAGAAAGAAAGAAAGAAAGAAGAAAGGAAGTTGTGTTAAATTCCATATTAACATAACTTGTAAATTTTTATGGTTGGCCTTCAACATATATACCTATTTTTAGAGTAGTTTAATCATACTTAGGCAGTTTTAAAAAAAAGTGTGGTTCCAAGCAAATAAAAGATCTCCACGCACAAGAAAAACATCGAGGCATGTGCTGAAAGGAAAAGGTCCTTTTCTCTGAGTTCCCCCCACAAGGTCACAGGATTTTGAGGGGAAGAGCGGGAGGAGCCAGCTGGCCCCAGCACCGCGCTGAGCTGGTGCAAGTCTGAGTTGCTAAGAGACGGGTGGGTGCCTGCCTGGCTCTGCCCAGAGCTGACGAGCTGGGGACATCTTTGTGGCAGGTTCTTATGAGGATGACTGCTGGGGCGCCCTTGGCCAAGAAGGGGGCTGTGAAACCCGCCCCACCCCCCAACCACCTGGGAAAAGGAAGCAGAAAAGGAGAAGCAGCAGCAGCCACTACACTTCCTTTGAATCTCACTCTTGGGACACGCCTGACAGCAGAAAGCAGCTCTGCGAGAGAACACAGCCACAAGCTAATAATAACACGGAGGTAATTTTAATATTTACTCTTCTACCCCGGGGGGGGGGGGATGAACACAGGCTGTCTTGTTTTCCTACAGCGGCAGCTGAGATACAGCCCTGGAGGTGAGATGTCCCTTTTTCTGTCCCATCCAGGCATCTCCTGAGTTGGGAACGGGTATTATGTCTTAAAATTTGGGGTTTTTTAAAAACACATGGAGTGTTCTAGAGGTCATTTACCTTGGTAAGATAGTGGAAGAAACCACTTTGCTCTGACTCATAAATTTGCCCCCAGTCAGCAGTATTTATAAATAGCCACGACAGTCATGCGCTGCATAATGACGTTTTGGTCAACGATAGACCACGTAAATGACAGTGGTCACATAAGACTATAAAGGAGCTGAAAAATTCCTATTGCTTAGTGACATCACAGCCCTCTTAACATCGAGGTGCACTGAATTACCTTTTCTATGTTTAGATATTTTGAAACACACGAATACTTACAAAAAGTGTTATAATTGCCTAGAGTATTCAGTACAGTAACACGCCGTACAGGTGTGTGATCTAGGAGCAAAAGGCTACACCGCACAGCCCGGGCGTGTGGTGGGCTCTGCCATCTAGGTCTGTGTAAGTGCACTCTGTGATATTCACAGAAGGAAATTACCCAACAATGCTTTTCTCAGAATGTATCCTCATCATTAGGTCTTACCTGACCGTATTTATGGGACATAGTGTTGGACCTGTGGGCAGTTCCAAAGGTAGCAGAAGTTTCCGTGAGCTGAACCATCCTCTTCACTCTGTGCATGGAACCCAGCTTAGCTTCCATTTCAGGGTTTAGGCTTATAGGAGGAAAACAGAGGTTAGAAGCCACGGACTAGCAAGAATTGAAGACTTCTTTCTGCAGTTTCTACTGAACTCGATCTGTCTGCCTGGAACTTCATTTTGCCTCGTGGCTTTAGCTACTAAGGAATGTGAGCCCCCGTGCTTTGTCCCCTGGGGGGGGCCCACGCTCTTCTCTGAGGCAGGCCCCAGACATAGGTCAGCTGATGGTGACTCAGACACTCTCACTTCCTGGCCCTTTCAAAGTGAAGACTTCCCCTATTTTGAAGTAGAAGTTCTGCCATGAGTCTGCGCGGATTTGTGTTCCTTCAGAAAAAACCAGCTGATGTCCACCTCTGGCCTTTCTCCCCTAGGGTCCAGCGGCGGCCATCATGGGTCCTGTGAATTCCAGAGGTCACAAGGCGGAAGCCCAGGTGGTGATGTTGGGGCTCGACTCCGCAGGCAAGACCATGCTCCTGTACAAACTGAAGGGCCACTCGCTCGTGGAGACCCTGCCCACTGTTGGTTTCAATGTGGAGCCTTTGGAAGCTCCTGGGCACACGTTGCTGACTTTCTGGGATGTTGGGGGGCAGACCCAGCTCAGGGCCAGCTGGAAGGACCATCTGGAAGGCACAGACGTCCTCGTGTACGTCCTGGACAGCACAGACGAAGCCCGCTTGCCCGAGGCGGTGGCTGAGCTCTCGGAAGTCCTGAGCGACCCCAACATGGCCGGCGTCCCCTTCTTGGTGCTGGCCAACAAGCAGGAGGCGCCTGATGCTCTTTCGCTGCTTGAAATCAGGAACAGGCTGGGCCTGGAGCGGTTCCAGGACTGCTGCTGGGAGCTCCGGGCCTGCAGCGCCCTCACGGGCCAGGGGCTGCCCGAGGCCCTGCAGAGCCTGCGGCGCCTGCTGAAATCCCGCAGCCACCGGTGTCTCCAGGTGAGAGCCGGTGGGGCTGAGAGTTGCGCCAGTCAGAAGTCTTGACCGGGACAGAGCAGCTTATCTTTGCTGCTCCGAACCCAACCGGAAGAACTAGCTGATCCTTGAGAACCTTAAGCTCGGTTTATCAAAGGAGAACCCCTTCTGTTCTTGGACAGGATATTTTCTTCTGGGGAGTTATCCTCCATAGTGTTTATGTTGCAAATCAACTATTCTCTGAATAATGATACGCTTAAGAAAAAAATCCACCACGACACAATTTAAGTGCTCATTCCCAGTGGGAATGGAGTGACTGTAATAATAGGGCAGTGAGTGGTTACATGATCATTGAGACTTGAATTCACAGAGGGCAAGAGGTTTTAAAATCAAATCAGAACTTCATCTTGGACATGGGCCTGATTAGCCCTTCTCCACCTTTTGACATCCTGTGTTGGTCTTTTTCAAAAACCCTTCATTTTCTTTCTTTTTTTCCCTTTTCTTTTTCCTTCTCATAGCACATCTCTTTCCTTAAAGATCAGATCGATTATTTCATTTATTCATTCATTTAACCAAAGAATATGCAGAGTGTTTAATTTGTGGCAAAGCCACTGAACTTTCAGGTACGATGGCGCTGCTACAGGTGGGGGCGATGAATTCTGAAGATGCAGACCACAGCCATCGATGCCTCCTCTCTCATGACTGAGAGTCAAAAGGGAAGTTGAACATAGCGTCCGGGAAGGGCTTTCAGATTTTTACCTAAGATCCATGAAGCTCCTGAAGTTATTTGCAAAATGTTATGTTTTGGGCCATTTTTCTAGGAATCAGAAGATCCAGGACTTTTATCAGACTTTCAAAGACATCTGTGACTCCGAAAAGTTAAGAATCACTGATTTGGTTTTAACCCTCATCCAACCCTGAATGCTTACTGTAATCTGAGTTTTGTGATTTGTTTTGTTTGCAATGGGGTCTCCCTGTGTTGTCCAGGCTGGCCTCAAATTCCTGGGCTCAAGAGATCCTCCCACCTCAGCCTCCCAAGTACCTGGCACTACAGGCATGCACCACTGCTCCCACCTGTAATCTGAGTTTTTTGTTTTTGTTTGGTTTTCTTCATTGTTCATTTGTTTGTTTGAGACAGGGTCTCCCTATGTTTCCCAGGCAATCCTCCTGCCTCAACCCCCTGAGCAGCTGGGACTACAGGCACACACCACTATAACCAGCTATAACCGGAATTTATTTAATGGCAAGCAGCTTACATTTGGCACCTGTTCTCATGTTAAAGTGCTCTAAATGTTGGATATTCCCTCCTATCCTGAATTAAAATCAGCCTCCTTATACTTCCTGGTGGTGTTCTGCCCTCTCTGGAGTGACACAATGTAAACTGGCCTTCGATACTCTTCTGATGTCTGAGATCTGCCAGGGGCCTCTACCCAAAGCCTCCCCTGCTAACACCAGGTGAGGCATGCCTAGTTCTTTCCACTCCTTGTCAGTTGATGTGCTTCCAGACTTCCTGTGTTAGACACTAAGGATGCAAAGATGGATAAGGCCTCAGGCCTCATGGAACTCTGGCTGGGGAGACAGTAGGGACATAATTCCCGTAAAAGTGTGAGGGTAGAGGCGCAATTCAGCAGCTGTTTATTGAGCACTTACTTGCACCAGGCCCTGTGCTCAGTGTTTTACATAGATTATCTCAAATTTTCACAACTCTGCAAAACAGATATTATTCCCATTTTACATAATTAGAAACTGAGGCTTGGAGAGGTTGCGACCTCTTGTTGCTTGAGGCACAGAGGTGGGTGAGGGTGATGTTATAATAGGAATAAAACTAGAAAGGAAGTTTAGGTCCAAGTTGGGCCAGGCTGAATTTTAATAGTCAGGAATTTGGCTCAGGGAAGCGAAACCCCATGGGACTTGCCATCTAAGAGGATAACCGTGAGGCAGTGTGGGGGAGATATAGAGAAAAGGGGGGACCCTGGAGCCAGGAAGGCTGGGAGACCAGTACATTCCTAGAGCAGAGGAGAGGCAGAGAAGAGAGATGACAGAGCTATTTTTAAGAAAAATAGTTGAGAGGGGAAGAATTTGAAGATGGCTCAAGATCTTGAATCTGCATGACACGAGGGTCTGGAATGCCATGCGTTTGAGAAGGTGAGCAGCCCCTGGGACAGGGGCTGGGACAGGGGCTGGGGCCACTGGGTTCTGCTTTCGAAACGCTAGGTCTGACGTTGGTTGTAGCTGCTTCCAGATTGTTCCCTGCAGTTCTGGAGAACTGCGTTGCTCATTAAGTACCTGGGAAATAACAGATGACTGATTAAGGCCAGGGAACTGGGTGTCATGTGTGGAAGTCCCCAAGTGCTCTGAACTGTCCAGAATAAAATCCAAAAATAAGAACAACAAGAGGCTCCTTGGCTTGAGAGCCAAGATGGCGACACAAAACTATACCTTAGACACCTTTTGTGATAAAAGCAACAACAAAACGTCACACATGCTCTTTCTAGAACAGGGCACACTCAGAATGACCTGACTTTTAGTCTGCATCCCAGAGTGGGTGGAAAGTGGGAGCTGTAACCAGACAGGAAGTTGAGCAGGAGTGACAGACTGTTGAGCATGCACCTCCTGCTGCAGCACCTGGGTGGAGACGGGCGTGTCCCCAGTGGGAGGTAGAGATGTGACCTTTGCTCTGCCTCTTGGGCCCGTAAGAGCAAATGCATATTAAAAATAAGCGCTTACTCCATAGATCAGTAGGGTGACTATAGTTAACAGTAGCCCGTTGTACTTTCCAAAATAGCTAGTAAAGTTGAACGTTCCTAAGCGTGAAGAAAAGACAAATATTTAAGGCGATGGATCTCCCAATTACGCTGATTTAATTGTGTGACTATATCAAATTTTATTAATAACATGTATCCTGAAAATGTATACATTATCAATTAAAAGAATAAGAAGCTTAATTCTCCGTGTTGGAAATAAGGGAAGAGACTTCACCTCCCCGCCTCTTCTTCTTAGAGCATTTACTTTAGGAAACTTGGAATTTTACGTTCTTTCCTCTGTCTTTTTGAGATGTATGTAAATCTTTTTAAAAGCTAAGTTAGCCTCTTGGCAGCTTTAGGACTCGGGAATGTCTTTTCCAAGGACCAAGGAGCCATTCCTTCGAAATGTCGTCATCAAAGGAGACATTTTCCTGTTTCAGCCTAACCTGGCAGATGCCCGGCTCTGAGTTGCAAAACTACCTCCTGTCCTAAAGCTATGAGAAGTTTGTTTTTCCTCTGGATAAAGCTTATTAGCTAACACAGATGGTGACCCCAATTGCTAGTTGAATCTAGGGTAAACTCCGTGTGACAAATGGGCTGTCAGGTGCTCTTGCCGGAGGACTGACTGGCGCTTTATTGTTTGCCTTGGGAACACGTCAGGGGTGGGTCGCCTCTGCTCGGCTCCTAACAGGGTGAGGTTTCTTTCTGTCATTGCAGTCTCTTAGGGGATTGCCCGGGGTGCGAGTCCCATTCTGGTTGAATGTTTATTTAATAACAAGACAGTTATTTCTCTACTACCTTTGTGGAGAGATTTTCTGGGTTGGCAGGAGATTTGTTTTTAATAATAGTTCCCCTGCAGGCCCCATCTGCCTGGCTCCGTGAACTTTTATTTGCACCCACGACCAGTCAGAGGGGTGCTCGACCCAAAGGCGTCTTAGTCAACAAAGGAAAACTCAAGGTGGCTTTGGGAAGGCACTTAATTAGCAATAATGAACACAAGTTCAGCAAGACCTGTGGGCCTCCCCACCGGCAAGATTATGAACACCTGTGACTGTCCCTGAACTCACTGAAGGCAGTATTTCACAGTGCGTGAGGGGTGACCCCAAATTCCCTCCCACATGGCTCGAAAAAGCAACAAAACAATTTTAGAAAGGAAAAAAAGTCTTTTATTTTCACCACGTTGTCTTGATTTCCACTCCTTTGACATGTTCACCCCCCAAGAAAACTTGGCTGTGTAGCTACAGATGCATATTTTTAAAATCTCCCTCAGAAATGGCATTGTTCTGCCGCAGATCTCAAGCTGAAACCTGATCATGAGTCCTCCTCCCAGCCTGGGGCACTTGGGTATTTTTGCAGGTTACCTCAAGCATGAAATTGCAAACCTAAACAAATTGATTCCCATAAAAGCACTTCCAATTCCTCCAATAAAAGGAGGCATCAGGATTATAAATAATCTCTGGATTATGAACATGACAGCATAACATTTTGCAATTTTTACTCCACCTCTTCTTTGAATTCCACGAACTTCAATTTCATGTGACGCTAAGTGTTAGCTTAACCTGGAAGGGAAAGATTTAATATAACGGATATAAAGAAGTGTATGTAAAGATCTCTCAGGATTATGAAAATTCTTCCATGAGAGAATCATTATCAAGAGGGAGATGTAACCTCACCCAGTGCTCAAATGCCTAAATGCTGCGGAGGGTGCTGGCTTAGAGTTTGGGCTTGAGGTCGGGCAGAACTGACCAGAACACCAGCCCTACTCCTCACCAAGGGAGTACCCTTGGGCAAATTACTTAACCCATCTCAGCTGCCTCGTCTGCGGAATGGGAGTGATAATAGGAGGTACCTGACAAGGCTCATGTGAGAATTAAGCGATATATGTGTTCATCCAGTCAACTTGTGTTTCTTGAGCACCTACTATGTGCAAATCACCAGAGATACACGGATAAAGGAGATACAAACCTAGTGCCTGCCGTCGAACGTATAGCTGAGCTTTCAATAAGGGGCACCTATTAATATTAAGTCCCACTAAAGCATGTTAGAAATGCAAACAAAGCATAGAATTTTGGGGCCCAGGCTTTTCTTGCAGATGCTTTCTCCCACTCTTGGAACTCTCCAGAACCAGACTTGTTTTGGAGGAAAGAGGGTCCTGTGGTTGATGAAAGGGGTGGAAGGGGGGGCATTCAGGGCCCAAAACTGTTCTTAAGCATTCTGGAACCTGCTGGACACTTAGCCTCCCTCCTCTGGACCACAATTAACATCTCTAGCCCAGGACTTCTCTCCCTCTCCTTCGGCCAAAGCTCTTGCAATCTGAGTACCTGAAAGTCCCGCCTGAGCTTCTCCTCCATCAGCTTTAAGTGCACCCTCCTCTCGCATAGGCCAGTAGGTTGAAAAGATGGGAAGGATTTCAGAAGATTGGGAATTGAAACCCACACTCAGCTCCTCTCTGAAACTGGACAGTTCCAGATCCATTCCTTGGCCTTCAGTTTTTAAAAGCTAACATCCCTAGAAGGATGATAGCAGGGATGGCTTGTCATTTACACTATAATGTGAATGAGGTCTCAAGCTCTCGTCAGGAGAGGTTTCATTAAGGCAGCCAAGCTAAAAGCTGAGAAGAACCGTAAGAAGCAGGGACAGACACCGCCAAAAAGAGAAAGGTGGGACCCTCACAACTTTGCCTAAGGCCAAACAGGTGTCATGATCCACACAGCCAGGACCTCCAGGGTGTGGGACTGCCATCTGTCCCAGGCACTTGGAAAGGGTGGCCTCCAGCTGCAGAGCCACAGAACTAAATCCCTGACCCAGGGGTGGCCCTTTAGGCTGGGGAGTGGGTGCGAAAGGAATAATCCTTCTTCTCCTGCCTCCCACCCTCTGGTTTCAGCCAAGTCTCTCCATTAGAGATCAACCGTTCAGGGCATGAAGCAGTGTAGACAAGTTTGGAGAATGGATCCAGGGTGGGGTGGGGAATGATGAAAGGACAGTAAGAAGCCCAAACTCGTCATTGCAGTTCAATAGAGAGTGCTGACATCTAAGGGACAACCAGCCGGAAGGTAGCTAAAGCCTTTCGCTGGAAAAGCCATGTTTTCCTTAATTGTATCCTACACTTGAAGTGGGGCTTCTCCAAGTGCAGAAGGACAGTGTCATGACTGAAAGGGGTGGCCTTGCTGAAATAACAGGAAAATATCTGTGAACCAAAATAAAATTTTAAGGCTCACCCCACCAATGGCTAACTGCATGGACCCCCTCGTGGCCAAAGCAATATCCTAAAACTAAATTATCTGCCAGGAGGAGGAAGTCAGACATGCCTCATCATCCCCCTCCCTTCTTGGAGACATCCTTTGTGACCCCACTGATAGGCCTAAGGATATGCAAGACAAACCTACAGGTCCTCAATTTACGCAACAAATCTATGTCCGGTGGCTTATCTCTGATAACAGTTCCTTGTGTTAAAACATTCCAAGCCTTTAGACAAAGCTTCATGTCTTTAACCAATTACAAGCCAAAGAATCTTTAAACCCACCTATAACCTGTAAGTCCCCACCCCTTCGAGATGGTCCACCTTTTCAGGCCAAACCAATGTATGCCTCCCACGTATTGATTTATGACTTTACCTCTAACCCCTGACTCCCTGAAATGTATAAAACCAAACTGTGACCCAGCCACAGCCAGTCCACTTGCTCAAGGTTTCTTGGGAGTGGCTCTGGGCCATGGTCCTCAAATTTGGCTCAGAATAAACTTCTTTCAAATATTTCCAGTCTGGATTTTTCCGTCCACACCCTTCTGTCATTCTAAAGATAGGATCATGTTCTCTTGGACAACCAGATGAACCCGAGGAACCAAGAGCCCTGGGTAGTGGGGGCAGAAGCCGGCGGGTGGTTTCGTTCTGCCACAGCTGTGGGTCACAAGGCTTTTACACAAGCTTTGGGATGGCCCCACCACAGGCCCTTCCTTCCCCTCAGTCAGTGATGACTCAGGAGGTTTTGGAAAGGAGCTCAGGGAACATTCAACCAGCAGGTTCATCTTGGGGGAACTTCTCAGGCCTTTTCTAGATAATATTAGAAGCTGGTTCTAGACCTGACTCTGAAGTATGAACATTCATCCCCCAGACTGTGTCTACAATACCCAGTGAGTCCAGGCTAGAATATGACGAATGTACTACCTAAAGTTTGTCTCTAGGAGGGACAAAGAAAGAGGGAAGGCCGGGCATGGTGGCTCACACCTGTAATCCTCAAACCAAGAGTGTGAGGTTGCTGTGAGCTAGGCTGGCGCCAGGGCACTCTAGCCTGGGCAACAGAGTGAGACTGTCTCAAAAAAAGAAAAAAAAGAAAAGAAAGAGGGAAAACCACTGAGACTTGTGGTTTAATATTCTGAAATGCATATGTACATTTAACTGTAGTATCTCCCCAAACCTCACCGGAGAGATGGTAAAGAATTAAAAAAAAAACAAAAAAAAAAAAACCCAAACCCAGGAGGACAAAGAAAGCGGAAGAGGAGAGTAGCAGGCTTGAGACAGCAATAAAATTTTGGAAGATGGGAAGTGACCTCACAGACCAGAGAAAGCAGAAACCCAAGTCTGCTGCTGTTGGGGGTGTGTGTGGAGCTCAAAGGCCTTACCCTGTGCCAGGCACTAAGGGTTGAAGGTGTATCAACTTGTGCAATCTCCCAAAATGCTAGAAGGATTTGTACCCTAATTTTGGAGAGGAGGCAGGGAAGTGAAGTAACTTGCAGAATTGCAGCCTGTGCAGAGGGACAGCTCCAGGGACCCTGCTCACCCTCCACAGCCCCAAGGCACAAACAGGAGATCTCAGGACTGGGATATCAGGGAGCACCAAAGGGGGTCTTGTCTGAAAACAGAATTGGTGGGAAGTCTGTGCGAAGAGAGACTCTCAACCTCCGTCCCCACTGTACTCAGGCAGGCAAGTGCCCCTCTGCTCCCGGGCAGAAGGCCATCGGTTTCTTCTCTGGAGGCTTCACCCAGTTGAGGCTGGAGTGAGACCTCACCACACCCCTCTTCTCCTGAAGGCTCCACACACTAAAAATACCCCGGCCACCTGCTGCCCAAGGAGGCAGTAAATCACTGGCCTCCCAGCACCAGAATCTGGGTCAGGCCTGGCCTAACGGGGCAGCAGACACCAACCCTTAAATTCAGTCCCCTTCTCACCCAGGCAGCTCGCAATGGTCTGCCTCCTGCTCCGGGCCTCTAGGCTGGGAGAGGGTGCCCGGGGGAAGCAGGCTCTGGGGCCAAAAGTGTTAAGTGGGTGACTAGAGAGCACTGTTGTCATTGGAGGGGGACTCTGGGGAAAGGGCAGTGGTTCCTGTGGTGATGACAGCTAGAACTGCTTTATCATTAATATATATTAATAGAATAAGGTCATCCCATCAAAATCCACATATCAGCCACCCGACTGCTGACCTATTACCTCAGGGCCACCAGATGTCACTGTTACAGGGAACATGCATATTTGTAGTCAGATCTCAGGACAGGGATTGCATTAACGGAGAGATCCATTCAAACCATGGGTGCTCAAAGGCTGTCCCGTGAAATCTATTTCCTGCTTCCAGTTCTTATTAGATGCCACTTCCAGTGGCAGAAATCAGTCTGACTCTGAAAACACAACAAAAAATGCTATAGCTCTGCTCACCTTCACTCTCAACACGATACCATGAATCAGAAATGAGAGGCAAAGACAGAATTTTTAATTTACGTTTCATTAAAATGCATCATCCACTCACTGTCGTGGAGAACATGAAGCAGTGTGTAGTAGTGTTGCTCGAATTTGCAAAAGCAGGACCCCTGAGAGCACGTCCCCCATCTGCCGCCTCTGCCCCTGGAAAAACTACTGCATTACAGGTAACGACTGTCACTTGGCCACTCGGTCCAACCCAGTGAAAAATACAAACGGGACCATTCATAGCCACAAAATCAAACAATGAAATTGAGTGGCTACTCAAGTATAACAAATAGACCCAGATGGTCCAACATGTGCTTAGGTTGATTTTTTTAGAGCATGAAAAAAATCCCCCAAATTGAATAATTTTCACAATCTCTAGGCTCCTGGGAACATGTTTAATGCTCAGTTTGAAACTCACTGTTGGAATGGAAAGATCCAGTTTTAAGTGAACTGAGTCCCAGCTCACTGATTTGACCCCTGCGTGCCTCAGTGTCCTTGTGTATAAACAGAACCTCTCCAAGATGCCGTTAAGCAACACAAGATTCCAGGATTCTGCTCGTGGCTGAGAGAGGCTCCTGTGCAGCTGGGAACGTGGAATGTACCAAAATTACAATGGAATGCCACCCAGGGCCACTTTAGTGACATAGACAAGGCCTTTGAGCTCAATTCAGAGCTCCTTCTTCCCAACTTTTAGGAGGCTGAGGGAAGACTTCTGTATGAGAAGGGATTAAACACCCAGGACTGAATGCTACATCATGATCAACGTACCTGATCTGCCCTTCAAGAGCTGGGAGGTGAGGCCGGGTGCGGTGGCTCACACCTGTAATCCTAGCACTCTGGGAGGCTAAGGCAGATGGATTGCTCAAGGTCAGGAGTTCGAAACCAGCCTGAGCAAGAGCGAGATCCCCATCTCTACTAAAAATAGAAAGAAATTAATTGGCCAACTAAAAATATATACAAAAAATTAGCCGGGCATGGTGGCACATGCCTGTAGTCCCAGCTACTGGGGAGGCTGAGGCAGGAGGATCGCTTGAGCCCAGGAGTTTGAGGTTGCTGTGAGGTAGGCTGACACCACGGCACTCTAGCCCAGGCAACACAGTGAGACTCTGTCTCAAAAAAAAAAGAGCTGGGAGGTGGCCAATCAAATATTTTAAGATGTCAACTTGACCAGTACCAATACAGTCATCTGAGGAAACTGGTTTCCAAAAACAAATGATAACTGCTACCTCTCCACCTCTTTAAGTACATGAATTTTAAAATAAACTTTCGGTCAAATAAAGATGGAAATAAAGTGAAAAAAAAAAAGCACATGAATTTTTCAAGAATAAGGGCATTTTCTGTAACACTATCCACAGTCTGTTTGGGGGTACACGTAGAACTACTACTTCCTGGATGGTAAGTTTAGGGCAAGAGAGAAAGAGAGAAAAAAAGGGAGTGTTAAAGTCTTTCTTCAGGAATCTCCCCAAAATGTTAATATACACATGGTGTAACACGCAGTTTGAAAAATAGAAACTAAATTTGTAATAGTGGTTCCTTCTAATGATACTGTGGGTAATTATTATTACTATTTTTTGCTCATCTGAATTTTTCATTTTTCAGCAATAAACATGTCAATAGTGTAATAAATTTTTTAATGCAAATACATTCAGGAAGGGTAATACCGCAAATCATTATCAGTTGTTAATGCCTTAATATTAATTAATGGATGTGATTTGTCTTCCACAGTGAAGTGGTGGTAAGAAAGAGATTTCATTGGGTCTGGGGTCTGCAGATGTCCAGGCAGTGTTTGAGGCAGTGGAAAGGGGAAAGAGGAGGTGTAGAACCTCCGGAAGGGAAGTGGCTGAGGAGGTTGGCTCATACTACCTTAGGCCTGCCAGGTGCAACTTATTACCCTGAGGGCATTTATTATTATTATTGTATTATTATTATTATTTTAGAAATGGGGTCTCACTATGTTGCCCAGGCTGGTCTCAAACTCATGAGCTCAATCAATCCTCCCCATCTAAGCCTCCCAAGTAATTAGGACTACAGGTGTATGTGCCACTATGCCTGGCTTCTATTAAAATTAAGGATAGCAACAGTTAGCCTCTTTCATGCAAGGCTTTGCCCAATTATTCTCTTCATAAATAACTTCTCATTAGAGTCAAACTCCAGGCTTCATAACAAACAAAAAAAGGGCACATGGATTTTAATAATAATTTTAAAATAAAGAAAAACAAAGGATTCTTCTCTAAACTTTTTCATTTTGGCTTCCATCAAAACTCTGTTCTTTGACAGAGTTTTCTTTTCTTTTTTGAGACAGAGTCTCACTCTGTTGCCCAGGCTAGAGTGAGTGCCGTGGCGTCAGCTTAGCTCACAGCAACCTCAAACTCCTGG
>CAUYRT010031789.1:0-30985 GCA_963574885.1 Lepilemur ruficaudatus | reverse complement strand
CTCTTTCTCCCCTCACTCGCGCTCTCCCTCCTCCCTCTCTCCCCCCTCCCGCCCCCCTACTCTCTCTCTCTCTCTCTCTCTCTCTCTCTCTCTCTCTCTCTCTCTCTCTCTCTCTCTCTCTCTCTGGAATAGAATGCCTGGGCTAAAGTCATCCTCCTGCATCAGACTCCTTGAGCACCTGAGACTACAGGCATGCATCTCCGTGCCTGCCTATGGCTAGAGATTTTAACTCAAGGAGTCTGCCTACAGTCTGTGTGTACAACCATTAAGATATCCTGTTGAATGCTAATACATTTACTACTCACTATGATTCAAATTCTGTATAATAACATGGATTAGAAAATTCCACATACAGTCCAAAATTAACATTAGCCTCCCCTCTGCCCCATAAGATTTATTGAAATTCTCCCTTCCCAGAAGCAATGAAGATAGGAAAAGCATCAGGATAAATCTGGTAAACAGACAGAGAGACAGGAGACAGAGAATAAAAAGAGGTATACAGGATAATTAAAAGCATCTCAGCTTATTTCAATGGAAGCATAGACTTGCTGATGGTTGGTTGTGCATCAAATATTCAATATTATTAGAGACTCAGGTTAAAGAAAATGTAAGACAAAAAGTTTTATTCATTATTCTGCTTTGGCAAACCCTTTTTTTCTCTTAAGAGAGACAATTTAATGGCTTAGGATTTGCTGAGAAACAACTAAAACTGGATGAAATGCAATCACAGAGAAGAAAAATATACATACTACATAATTAGAAAAATATAATACTGCATAATTAGAACTACCGAGACTTAAATTCCTTCAGATTTTGCCTCAGCAATTCTTTTCCTTTCCGTTCTTTTTCTTCTTTTCCTTTGACTGATTAGTTTTGCAGCCTGTGGTTGGTTTTCACTGATTAAATATTTCCCATATATTTCCAGGTGTCAGATTAAGCTTTTCACCAGTCTATAAACTAACCAGTTATTTCTCACACTTTACTCTCTCTCCCTCTACAGAAAGACCTTGGGAAAGATTCTGTGATTGTATTGCATGGTCTTTAATGTATACCTCAAATCTGTCTTCTGACTGAAGACACCAGCCAGACTTCTCAATTAGAGGAAATTTTGCCTAGAATTTTGCTCTGACTGGCATTAGTAGAGAGTCATTGATTTGGGGATTACAATATTTTGATTTGTCTTTAAAGAAGAAAGAATGCGTTCAGGAATTATTCATATACATAATTGGCAGGGTATTTTTTAAAAGCTATACTAAAAAAGAAATTCCCCTCATATTTTCTTACCCTAATTCAATTATTTCCAGTAAAGTACTATAATTTGTAAAACAATTAAATATTGTCCTACAATTATTTGTTGAGTCTTTTTCCTCCATCTGCACAGGGGTATCATGACTTTATTTTAACTGCTACTTTTGTAGAAGATAAATATTTTACTCAATAGATCATTTCTCTAAGGAATTAGCCAACAAACATAAACATTCTTCAGGCAGGAATAAAAACACTTCTTGCACCTGTGATTCAAATTTTTATTGCTTATTTACTTAGTCTGATGGGAATAAGACTTTTCTTTTGTGCTTCAAAAGATTTTTAGTTTCCTTGGAAAGAAAGGAGTTTGTCTTTACATTTGTTTAGAAAAAAGTTTATAAGGGACAAGGCATTCTCTAAAGGCTGTCAGGGAAATTATAGAGATGGCAGCACATGGAAAGGAAAAGCTGATTGTTTACCAGGGAAGTGGTCTATTTGGGTACAAGTTTGAGAAACAAAATTATGAATTGGTTGCAGATAGAAGCTGGCAAGCTGGAAAAGTGAAGCTGATTTATATTGACATTCCAGGTTGTCCAAAGACCACAACAAGGCCATTAGTATTCTTTCATGGCCATCAGGGAGATTATATCAGAATGAAGTTTTACTTAGGCTAATAATATTGATTTTTTTGGTGTGTTTTAAGTATGAGAAAAAGGAAACATTACTTCTGTCATGGCTATGTTCATGGACCGTAGGAATTTGAGTGTGAAGTTGATTTATTTTCCCTTTGAGTTTTACATTATCATCACTCAAAAAATGTCTTTCAATTTCACCTGGTTTCAGTGATTTTAACTCATTTTCATATTTTCCATCAGGGCTATTTTCTGATTTATGATGAAATATACATAAACTAATTTGATCAGTGCCTCACCAAATATTTATTTAGTCCTTAGTATGTTTCTGCACTACATCAGGCATTGAGGATACAAAAATAAAAACTGATTTTATTCTTAAAGAATTTGCAATCTACTTGGAAAGAAAAGATAATTAATGTTCAAAGGGAAATATGGTAAAGTGGTTTGAATATTTCAAAGAGCACTTCCTTCCAGCCTGGTGGATTTGTACTCTTGCTGAAGGACAGGGGCACACTGAGCTGCACCTGGAAAGTAGGTACGATGAAGAGAAGGTAAGATGCAGAGGAAGAGCTCAGTCACTACTGTCTTCTCTGGGTCCTGATGGCCTGATCTCTAGAGTCCCACAGCTCCCAGTGTCACGCATCCATGTCACTAGGTGATGCAGCCAAACACTCTACTGTTCTAGCATTCAGAGGGACCATCTCAAATCCATTGATTACACATCCACTCACTCATTTCTTTAATATAGGGCCCTATATTTTAAAAAATGTAAATACCAACGTTTTTGAAACTAAATTCCATTTCTTCACTTTCCTGAAACATTAAATGAACCAATTTAAATAATGAAAGGATGGGAGAATGTAGACCTATGGAAAATATTGGTTAATATTTCAAAAAGATGCTCTCCCTACTCATCTTTGTTTGGGATGAGGGGGATTGGGAAAGGAGGTTGAGATACGACTTTGGTGGCTGATACAGATTTCCCCGTTGCTGTACTGGGTAGACCATGTGAAATAAAGGTGTAGAAAAAGTACTCTGAAAGCCTGTAGGTGTAGAAGGTATGGGGAGAAAAGAGAATAGCCCCTCAGGAATGAATTCACAGAAGTTGAACCTCACATTATTGTTCTACTTTATATATGAGGAAACTGAGGCTCAGAGACTGACTCCATTAAGGAAGTCATAGTTGGTGTTTTTCCATCTCATATAAATATTACACATTGTAGGGATAATGGTAGAAGTTCAAGTTTTCTAGTTAGAAACAAAAATTTTTCAAGTTCTAACTACATGCCATCCTAGATAGAGATTTAGGGGCTATCTGTGATGAAATGTAAGCAAACCAATGCTAGTTAGTCTGTGCCAGGCTTGTTGTTTTTTCCCCAAGCCCCATTGGCTGTTTTGGAAAGAGAATCTTACTGAAATGCCACATGTTATTTATCCAAACAAAGATCATAACTCTGCCAAGCACAAATGAAAACTCTATTGTTTCCAGAGGCACAGAATGAAAGCCTTCCATGAGAAATTTTACCCTCTAATTACAGGTAATTCTATTATACTTTTGTTTAGATCACTGTGGTGGCAGATAAAGCTTCAATATTTGCTAAAATCAGTTTGAATACACTGGCATAACTGATGCACCCGTGATGTATTTCCTTTTTATAATCAATGTTTGCTTTTCAAAGCTTATCTACAATAGTCACAGTCTTTATTTCACAAAGCCATTAAAGTGGAGGCATTTCAAAGGGAAGGCAGCTATAATAGAAGGGACCTCGATTTCATTATTAGCATAATTCACAATTATTTTCCAGTTCCGAAACAAAAGATATTTTATAGTTACTCCCGCATTTCTGATTCCATAATGTATTGCACCTAACTCTGTTATAGCAGGGGTTGTTCTGTGACTGCATCTTTGTTTCCTTCGTTAGGCTGGAGCTTTAAAAAGGCGGGATCTGAATGCATTCCCTTCTTTAGTCCCTGCAGTGCCTCATACAGTGCTGATCACATTGTTGGGGCTGAAGAAAGATGCTTTGGGATAAAATAAAGATGCATACACAAATTAAAGTGAAGAAAGTATGTATTTGTGTATTTGAAACAAAGCTCTAATTTTCTGAAGTGTTTGTATAATCATCTAAATTTTAAATTTTGCTATGTAGAAATTGGCACAACTAACTGTTGACAAAGTTTGGCTTATCTGAGCAAGGAGAAAAAATAAGTTTGTTTCTTATAAGAAAGTTATGTCTATTTTCTGTGAATAAATTAATATTTTTGTACAGTAGAAAATAGTGGGTGAGGATCACAGTGAATTGAATGTTTGTAGAAAATTAAAGATATTGAGACTCTGTATCTGGATGAATAATCTAGGGTTCATTAGATAATGTTGAAAAACACTTTTTTTTAAATATAAGGATTCCTGCTGAAAAGTTTATTATAATGATTATTTTACATATTTATTTTCATTTCAAAATATTAAGAGGGTACAAGAGGGTATTAAGAGGGTGTTTTTATTACATGGCTTGAGTTAGGGCTATAAATGTGCCCATCACTGGAATAGTGCTCATTGTACCTGTTAGGTGGGTTTTTGTCCTTCTCCTTGACCCTCCCCCCTGCTTGATTTCCAGTGATTTTTACTTCCCTCTGTGCATTTGTGTGCCCATCAGTTAGTTCTGATGTATTAGAGAGTACATGTGGTGTCTGTTTTTCCGTTCTTGAGATACTTTGCTTAGGATAATGGTCTCTAGTTCCTTCCAAGTTGCTGCAAAAGGCATTAATTCATCTTTTTTATGGCCGAGTAGTACTTCATGGTATATATATACCACACTTTGTTAATCCACTCATGAATGGATGGGCACTTGGATTGATTCCACATCTTCGCAATTGTGAATTTTCCTTCAATAAATATTGAAGTGCAGGTGTCTTTTTGATAAAATGACTTATTTTCCTTGAGGTAGATACCCAGTAGTTGGATTGCTGGATTGAAGGTAGGTCTACTTTTAGTTCTTTGAGGAATCTCTATACTGTTTTCCATAGGGGTTGTTCTAATTTGCAGTCCCACTGGAAGTGTATAAGCATTCCTTTCTCTCCACATCCACAGCAGCATCTATTGTTTTAAGACATTTTATTAAAAGCCATTCTAACAAGAGTAAGATGGTATCTCACTGTAGTTTTAATTTGCAGTTCCCTGATGATTAGTGATGTTGAGCATTTTTTCATATATTTTTGGGCCATTTGTCTATCTTCTTTTGAAAAGCAAATCAGCAAGAAAAAAACAGCCCAATTAAAAAATGGGCAAGAGACATGAACAGAAGTTTTTATAATGATAAATTTAAAATAATACTTTGCTTTAATTTTCATTGACTCAATGAACTCTTGAATTTTGTTATACAATGTATCTGAAACTATGCTATGTACTTGTAATAGAAAAATAAATTTTCCATGGCCTCAAAAATCTTACAGTCTAGTTTATGAACTTGGCATACAAGGGATATAAAAGATAAATGGGTGAATATTAAAATGAAAATGTAAGTACAGTTCTACGTGAGCACAGTGGTATGGTAAAGCACATAATAGAAAACGATATAGGATCAGAAAAGGCTTCATGAGGAACTGAAATTTTACTCTGTTATCTGCTCCCTGGGAGTTGAAAATTCTCCAATTTGCCCTTATATTAACAGTTAGTAAATGGTGGAGCCAACCGTTGAATGTAGGCACTTGCCTCTGAAGCTCATTCTCTTTATGCTCCCCAGGTTTCACTGCTTCTCTCTCCTACATTGTAATGATCCTTTTGAAGGTAGGTAAATGTCATATACAATTTGTACAGTGCAAAATTGCTTCTTTATGTGATCTGCTTTCTGTATTTTTCCTATATATATATATATATATATTTTTGGTGTTGAGTTACCAACTCCACGAACATGTAACACTGTAGACCAGATGGAAATGATGCAAATATGATAGAGAATGAAAAGCACATTCTTTCTTTTAACTAAAAATAAGATTTTAATCACATACATGTTACAAAATTTAGATGCATGATAGGTGTCTTATTTAATATACATCACTTTATTACATTATAAAACAAGCAGTATGCTATTAAATGAGAATGTGTTATATGAACCACTATGGAAATCACAAAATGAAATTATGACGTGGTGAGTGAAAAGTTTCTTCATAGTTCAGTAAAAACTGTTACAAAGTTAAAATTCCCAGGTATATGCATGCTAGCTAGCTTTATTTAGAGATCTGGACCAAGAAGAGAAAGTACCAGTTTTCATCTCTAAACACATTAATTGGCATATTGAGAAATCCATGGTATTTCGTGAATGCTGAGAGAATATTTATATTGCACAACCCATTGTCACCAACCCATTCCATCCTCTCTACCATCTCATGTGAGAAAAACATTTAGTTTGTTTCAGAGTTTTATATTTGTGATTTCAAAAATGCTGCATAGAAAGCCTGGGATATTTGTACTATCATGTAGTGTAAAATAGATCAAAATCCAATTCTTACTGACTTCTAATTTCAATAACCTGCTCTTTGTTCTGGTATATGTCGTTCTCCAATTACTTGTCACTTGTTACCGATTTGGTAAAAACCTAGAGGTTGAAGGAATGATGATAGCTGAGATGATATTTCAGATTCTAGCTATAATAAAGAAGTATTTTGAAATGTCAAACCCTTACACAAATGCATGATTTCATTAAACTGTGAATAAATACTTGAACAAAATAAGTATTTATTGAATGAATAGAAACATTTTGTAAAGTAGCTCTTATCGTCTACTTTTCAAAATGGTGTTGATAGTATAAATATGAATTTCTTAAATTTACTCTTTGAAAGCATTATTGTTAAAAGGGAATATAGGTTTGTAAAGCTTAAAGCATTTTGTCCTATCTTCCTGTCACATACTTCAAACTTTTGACATAGTTGGAAACTGAATAGATGATACCGTTCATGTTGCTTTGGATGTCCTTTTCCTCCAGGCAAGAAAATCTTCATTCTTTGAGGCACAGTTCATGTGTTTCCTACAATGTCAAGTTTTCTCTGCTTTCTCAAAGCAGTTTTAGTTTCATCTCTTTCTTGGCTTCTTTGCACTTGGTATCCTGGAGTATTGCAATTAATTTGTTTGGCTGAGTGGCACTACACTGAATGAAATCTGTGAAGTCAGAAAAGCTGAGTGCAAATCCCAGCTGTACTGACTATGACTTGGGCGTGCTACTTAATCTCTTTGAGTCTCAAATCCCACACTGAGAAAAAGAGTACATATACCTACCCCATTGGGTTATAGCAGTGAAGCTAAAATATATGTGCTTGACCCAGTGGTGCCTGGCGTGTTGCAAATACTAAATAGATAACATTTTCCCTTGATTTTCCTGTCTCTCTCATAGCTCATAAATGGATTTCTGAAGGACAGGTATTGTGATTTTTCTCATCTATATAACCCTAAAAGCTAGCAGTGTGCCTCACATGTGCTTAATGCATCTTAATTTCATATAAGAATAAATGGTGCCCTTGTCAGATAACTTGGCAATGTTTAGGAAGGATATGGAGTTTCATGTGGTAGTGGCATTTTTCTTAAAGCCATTTGAACTAATTTTACATTTTATTATTTGGGTAAATGAAGCAGCAAGGGATACACTTAACAATAGAACCTAATGTCTTATTTCTGCTTGTTTTCTGTCCACAGGGCATCTTTCCTTTAAATGGGCCCTTTAAAAAAAGGCTATTGATGGTAAAACCTGTAAACAAAACCACCCTACTCTCTTTCCACTGTAGTAATCACATTTCTATTGCCAATTTACTTTCAATTAAAAGGATTGATTTAGAACAATTTTGTCTTGAAAATACAAACTCAGGTCTCAAATTCACTGTCAGCATTTTTTTAAACATTTTGCTACTGGTGAGAGAGTGGGGTGAGACTGTTCTGTGAAAGCAGACAGAAACACTACTCACCTCCTTAGAGAAAGAGAACCTCAAAAGCCTCAAAAGAGAAGCTTCTTAAAGAACATTCGTGTCTTTTTTAATCCGTGAATTTTAGAACTAGAAGATTGTGTTTCTCAGATTCTTCAGTTTACAGATAAGGAAAGTAAGGTCTAGAGATGTTCAAAGACTCACCTACACAATTGGCCATTAGAGTGAACCCTAAAACGTAAGTGTCTTTGGACTCTCAATGAGGTTGTTGGTCTACAGAAACTTTTTGACTCATCTGAAGTTTCCACTGTGGACTTAATAGTGGAACTTGGGTAAAATATTAAAGTGTGCATGTCTGTATGTATATATGTTTATAATTCTTTCTTTCAAATGTAGTTACGTCTCTCTCAGGCAACTTTCTTTCGTAATTATGTATTTATTGGGTTTATATTATAAAAGTATCTATATTTGCTCTCTGCACATACTGGCAGAATAACAAAGTTGAGGCTCAATAAAGCACTATTTTGGGAGAGCCAGTGTAAGTGATTGGTCTCCATAATTAGGAGAAAATAGAGAATTCCCATATTGATAAATTGATTGAACTGAATATGAATGAGAGGAAATACATTTGTGCCCAACAGATGTCCTTGCTGTTTCAACTTGTAGAAATCAATCTATAGAAAGAGTTAATACTTTAAAAATAATGTTACTTAGCTAAAATTTAGAAAACAAACTCCCGATATTAACACAGGCACAACTGTCCTTTTGGGCAGTGCTGATCCTATACCAGCTCCTTTGTTCTCAAGCAGAAATCACAATGCTTTTTTCTGGACACACGTTTTGGCCACCTGCCTTGTATTTTACGTCATCCTATGTTCTAAGACTGGGCTAATTAAAATGTTCAAACACCAGCAGCACTGGCATCACCAGGAGTTTGTCAGAAGTGCAGAATCTGATGTCCCAGTCCAGACCTTCAGACCCAGAAACTGCATTTTCACAAGCTCTCAGGGCATTTGTAGGCATCTTAACATTTGGGAAACACTGGTCTGACAGATCCCATGTTTCTTCCTATTTCCGGCATTCTTAGTCTCCCCCTCAGCCTGATAAAAGGGCCTATTATTCTAACTGAGCCATACCTAAGATTTTTGAGGAGATACAAAATGTCAGCCATGGAAGAATCCCTTCAAAAAAACACACCCAGTGATATTTCTGATTTCCTCTTTGTGCTCCACCCCTTGTGTGCTTCCAGCTGGTCCAGGGCACATCACAACCTGTGACTTATAGGCACTTGTGCCATGTGGCATTGAGCTTTTTATTTCCCTCAATCCTCTTCCTGCTTTTTATTCAGTGCATGGAAAAGGTTAAAAGTGATTGTAATGTGCTCTGCTTTCTCTTTAAATTATAAAAATAGTTGTCAATTTTTGCCTCTATTGACATGGTTTTTCCTTATATTAACATTAAATTCATTTGGAGGTCATCACCTTCATGTATGAAGCAAAGTGTAATATACTTGAAGGAGGCTTAGTAGCGACATTATTAGCCTGGAAAAGGGAAAAGAAAATCCCATTCGGATAAATATTTTTATCTTTTTTTTTAATGCTCACCCCTGAGCCTTGAAAGTGGGCAGTCTCTATTCTATTATATTATAACAGAAGCATCCTTTAGTGAATTTTAAATCTCAGACAGAAAATGCCCCCCTTTCCCTGTAGTCATAGCATAGTGTTCTCTATTGCCATAAATTCTATAGATTGTAATCTGTAAGTATTAACACATAGAAAGTGGCGACGGTTATCACAAGAGGCACAATACCCCTTAAGAATTTTAACTCACTTTAGAAAATGGACCATTAGAAGAAGCTTATTTAAAAGAAAAAAAAAATGCCATTCCAGCATTGCAAGAATGTGACTCCTGTGATTTACAGGACTTCTCAGGTAGGTTTTTTAGGTGAGGGATAATCAGAAGCCTCTTGTTAGGTCACCACTTACTGAGTATGTGACCCACAGCAAATTATCTCAATATTCCACTTTAAGATTTTCCTTATCTGGACAACTAAGTCATAAGAAGCTTCCTCTCAATTTTTATATACATGTATTTTAGGGATTATTAAATATATCTAGAATTAAAGACATCCAAAGAAAATATAAATTAATGTCATCATTAAAAATTACAATTTAATTTAATGAGCCCTCCTTGCCCTAAGTTAGATTGTTTATTCGATTTTTAAACTCTGCTTGTGACACTGGCATTACACATTTTGACACTTCAGAGAGTTTACCCATTGTGAGAATCGTTCCTACTTTTTGTAGAAATGTAGGCTGAGAAGGTACTAATGATTTAATTAAGGGCATCACTTTTTGAATAAAGTTAAAAACCAAGTTCCTTTTAACTTTATCACTTTTAAGCTATTCCTTCATGTCAGATTGTCTTTTTAGAAAAATTATAACCATTATAGTAATAAACTTCCAGCCTTTTCCTACTCTTAACCCATGATAAGATTTTATGACTCTTTCTCTCTTAATGATATGCTATGCAATTAGCAACTTTCTTTAGGTGCTTGTTCATATACATAGCTATAGTTGAAGTGAAAAATTATCTCACCAATAGAGAAAGATTGTGAAATACTTTTTATCTTCACTAGTAACTGGTTATCTCTAGGGCAACAGAGAAGGGAATACTTTACTTCTAGTTATACAGATTCATGTGAGTGCCTTCCTCCTTTTAAAGTCGTAGCATCACAGTAACAACAGAAATATATTTATGAAAATAGCTTTGAGCTCCTCTGATAGATTGTAAGTTCCTCATGTACAATATTAATGCCTTTTCTTTATTTATTTAAAATCCAAACATTGCATATAAAAAGTCCAGCAAACATACAGCCTTCACAAGTACTTGATTCAATAATTGATGAATAATCAGGTCTTTGTGGTACAACCCAAAGAAAAAAACTACAGAAGAGAAAATCTGAATTATTTCCAAAGAGAATATATTGCTGTTAGCATGCCTTCAAATTTTAAGTCTGCATCATGGCATCCTAAAATAATTGATGGATTCTCATGATTTGATGATACTGCCTTTGCAGTTGCTGATATATATCTTTTTAAACAGCAGCAAGAAAATCCATTGGTTAGCATCTATTTTTATCTAAATCAACTTCCTGGGTATTGTGTAACAGTAGAAAATATTCAAGAATTGATTTGTATGAAATTTTGAGGTAACTCCGTTGTTGCAATCTTTAAATAGAAGAGATCCCAAAATATTTGGGTACTGAATTTCTGGTAGGACAATGCAAATAGTCTAAATTAGCATTGAAAAGTATAAATTTAATAAGCTGACTACTTTACAAAAAATAATTGCTACTCATTTTTCTGTGATAGACATATTTGTAATTGGCATTGGAAAAAGTTTACATTCTCTATTTTATCAGCCAGTAACACACAAATATATGCGTGTGAAGTGAATGTAATATATTAATTCAGATTATCCATTTACTGGTCACAATACATGCTAAGCAGAGAAATTTTCAGCCTTGGCTTCACGGTGAAATCACTTGGGAAGTTTAAAAAATATTGATGCCTGGATCCCAAGTCAAGAAATACTGATGTAATGGCTCTAGGATGTGTCATGGACATCTGGATTTTTAAAACCTCCCTGATAATTCTAATATGTGGCCAGGATTGAGAACCAGTTCTCCAAGACATTACTTCTTTATGCAAAGTTCCACGTTACAACTAGGAACTGCATTAAATAGTTTTAGTGGTAGTACCACATAGAAAGAAATTTGGATTTGTAGGAATGCCAAATTAGAGAGATATTTAGATATATACTTTATTCCTTGGAAGGTCCCAAAGTACAAGGAGACGTAATTGTGGCACTCTTGGCACTTGGAATTTAATTGAAACGCCAAACATGAATGCGGCTGTCTAAAAGATATGTATGAGGCCACTTATTTTCAGAATCAAATACCCTATCATTTTTCCTGACACTGCTTGCTTGCCCTTTGTCATATACTTAATGATAATAAGTACATGTTGATGAGAAGTAAAGGTTTCCCTGACAAAGACATTTCTGCATGCTAGCTTCCTAGACAGAGAAAGAGCTGACCTCCTGGGACAGTCTGAGTGCTGAAACCTGCTCTAAGGAAAGTGGTCCAATGCTTAAGGCAGTCAAACCAGGTAGAATGCTAAGGTGGCAGATCAAGGCCGGAAGTTCCTCGTTGCCTGGGTCCTAGAGCTGCAGATGAAAGTGTTTGACCCCAGCCCTAGATGACAACAGACACAGGAATGGAAGGCCCTCAACCTGAGTGGTGAGGTGATGGTAGAGGTTTTGGGACCAATGTTGTAACATATAGAGATAAAATCATGCAACTTAGACTGCAGCCCCCGATCATGCTAGAGGCATGTTCCCCAAACATACAGAATAAAATCCTCACAGCTCAGGGATTGAGGTTCCTCTTTTGGAGTGTAACTTTTGGTTAGATTTTGGTGACTGAAACTAAGCTAGGGATACAACAGTGAATAAATTTAAACGTGTGTGTATTTTTATTTAAAAGAAAAAAAATCCTCCAGCAAAGCTAGATTATGTTCGGTTCTTTGCTTTAGGCATTTGCCAGGGAGTCAGAAACCCAGGATTAGGATATAAATCTACAATGTGTCTCAGGGACCATTAACATAAGCTTTTAGGTCCTCAGTTTCTTCTCTGTTAATGAAAAGTTAACAAGATGATTAATAAAGTCTGTCCTTCCTCGAAGAGCTGATAATTCTACTCAGCATTCCTGTTGGATGTGATGGCATCGGGCTGAGCTGACTGGCACAGAGTTTATTTGGCTGATTGGCCTGACTAGGGGGGCAGCTCTTTCTTTGACTACTGTTTCTCTGAACCTTCTTTGTTAATCTTCAAGTCAAGCCTCAGTGAGGAATGGGGACACTCAGAACAAAAAAGCTCAATGGAAATATGAGAAGGGCAGGTTTTGTCATGGGCCACAAGTGCCAGACTTTTCTATCTTCAAAGAGGTGACAGGGCAGATTTAGAGTGGAGCTCCTACCTAAAGACCTGGTTCCACGGGGACACAGGAAATACAATAAAATGACATGAGCAAATGAAGCATCTCTCTGAACCCTTTCGTTTTCACCTCATCCCCTAGACATCACAAAACAGACAACTGGAACACACTTGTTTTATCTCTAAATAATAGCTGAGAGTGCTTGATGCATAATATGCTTTACACACACAAAAAATATCTTTCTTATTAAGATAAAACGCTTGGTAAACTGGTGATTTTATTTTGTAGACTAAATTTTGTCTTCTTCCCTGGTCGTTTATTCATTAAGTTTGGTGAATATGCTTAAGAATTCAGATTGGAAGGTAATGCTTTATTTTGTTTAGGGTTATGGCCTTTAAGAACAGTGAAACTAGATCTGCGTCTTTGATCTCACATTAATTAGCTGGGATCTTTTTAAGCAGACGAATTTATCTCAGAAACTTAAACTTTTCATTTATACAGTCTAGATAATATTTTTCTCATAGAGTACATTGAGTATCAAGTAAAAAATTGCATGCAGAAACACTTGGCATGTAGGAAGCTATCAATAATTAAAAAGATATAACTTGATACTCTATTACTATTCTATTAATTATAGAAAAATGTGAGTTATAAAAGAATAACGGTAGACCTGTAAATCAGACAGAAATGGTACAAAACTAGGTACATTACACAGGCCCTACAAGAACCTCCATCTACTGGTGGAGCTGGGGCTGCTAATACCCAATCTGAGCCTGCCAAAGATTGAGAGCTATCGAAAAGACCTCTTTCCTTTTTGTAACTGGTGTGGGTTGAGGGCTAGTTTGAATGAGGGAATTCTGATCTACCTTATGGATGTTTATGCCTGTGCCTTATCTTTCTATTCCTGTAGTCATTTTTACTCGCAGTTTTTGCCCACTAGGTGCTTAGCATCAATTCAATAAATATTTATCAAATTCCTGTTATGTGCCAGGCATAGAAGTTGTATTATATATTTGTTCTTGCTTGCACTATATTATTTTCTTGTGAAGAGCTAGAAGGGAAGTAGAAGACTATAGAATCTCCCTTCTCCCAACTTACCTTCCCATTATAATTATGCACTTGTTATAGCAAAGAAATGAACAAAGATCAAGGCAGCCTTGAAAAGAAGAATACATTATTCTTGTATTTATTCCATTATTCCTTCAAAAAATTTACTGTGGACTTAATTGTATTCTAAATATTAATACATGCAATATACAGTAGTAGGAACACAAAGTTATGAAAACACTAACATTAAACCTTAGTGAAACAGAGATTCCTAACATGAATTAAGGCTCCGAGTCTTTCAGTGGCTTGCCCAAGTTCTATTGATTACAATTATTTTTCTTTTCATAACATTTGTGACTGAAGTGGCTTAGAAAATCAATCAAACCCTTAAAGTTCATTTGGCAATTTATTTGGCCCCATTTGGGGAAATCTATTTATTGCATAGACTTTCCTTCTGGACTCCTCCCTGAAATCTTTCCTTGGTGTAACTATTTAAATCATGGGAAAAAAATTATTGTTGTTTTTGTTTTCCATTAAGAGGCTTGGAATCATCAAAAATGCTTGATTTCTATCATTGAAGTCAAACCTAATCAGAAAAGACTTAGCAGTGCATTCTGGCTATACAGATGCAGGACAGTTGTAAATTAGTATTTGACTAGGGGATGGTCTATCTGTCATAAAGGTATTATGCCTGAGTAATAGAAGTAAATGTACCTTGAAGCTAATTTGAATCCTCTCTCACCTCTGCCATCGCTCCAGAGACAATCAGGAATGGCTCTTAGCAAAATAAAACTGCTTTGGAGCCTAAGAATAACTAGAGAATGGGATGGCTGCTGAAGACTAATGATTTATATACACAGTAAAATTACCTACCTGGAGCTATTAAGATAGAAACGGAAAATGGAACATAGCTGTTATCATTACTTTATTGTTGTACATTTATACTTTTCAAACTGAGCATGAGTGTATAAAACCAAATCAGCTGAACAAAATGCGTACCCTTTCTACCACTAAGGGTGAAGGAAATTAGCTTTTCTTTTCCCCCAGCTAAATACTTATCTATCTTACTGAAGCTCTGAACTTATAACAATTTATATCTCAATCCCCCTATCAGGGCAGGAGATATATTGGAAAATCACTCCATCAACATTTTTAGCATCTTCTATAATGTAGCCATTTAAAATTGTGTAGACAGATTATATAATTGGTAGTTTGGGTTTCCTTAAAAGTCTGTAACCTTTTTAAAAGCCGTCTATTTATATGTTAATGAAAATAGGATGTGAATTGATAGTTGACACTGTAAGTAAGTGGCTACAGAGATCCCATGAATGTGAAGAAAGAGTAAAAATCCTTGGAATTAAATATATACACTGTATGTAGGACTAGAATCAAGACTTCTTTTCTCAATTCTGTTCCTTAGTAGTAAGGTTGGATATTACAGAGCTCCCCTTTCACTATCATTTAAATAGCTCTTACCCTGCATCTTCAAGAACCACAAGAGAGGAAGGTATACATCGCAATTATTCATAAATATCAGGTCAGTTAATTGATGGGTTCTGAAAAACACGATAACTTCTTAGACGAGGAGGGAAAACGCATTAGGAGGTCCCACCCTGGCTGAATGGAAGTAGCAGAAAGTTAGCAGACAGGATACCTGGAAGTCTCGGATTGGCCCAGACTTTCTCTATGATCTAATGACTTTGTGCCACAGTTCTTCAAATGCAATCTGTAAAAGAAGGCAATTAATTCTTCTATTACCAATTTTAACAATTGTTTTAGGGAAAATAGACTGTGGATGAAAAGCCTCCGAATCCCTGTTATTGTGGGATTTTAACTTTCTTTGGTTTTCTACCCTTACACATTTCTGAGAGGAGTAGGAGTGTTTCATAAGGGGAAAAACTACTTTATTACATTGCTGCTTCTGATTTAGAGGGAAACCAATAGCTGATGATATTTAGAGAGTAATCTTTAATTTCTCATTTCTGTAGTGAATCTCAGATATTGTACAGTTTGAAAGAAAATTGCTTTATCTCTTTTAAGAAGTTAGTATCTTATGTCATAAGGGTAAACAGTTACTTGCTTTTTGTTTTATTTTCTTTTACCTTTTTATTTTTCTTTCTGCTTAGGGTAAATGGAAAATACTCTTTTTTTCTGAAAAGAAAATATGCTTCTTTAGACTTACATTTTAAATTTGTCAAGCAATCCCCCAATTTTATCAAAGAACCACTAGGGGATGTTAAAATAACATAGCATTTCTAAATTCAGATGACTCTTGCAAGAAAATATAGGCTTTGAAAATTACTTTTAAGATTTACCTATAAACAAAAATATTAATCTTTTACATATTTCTGTGGTTAAGATATACATGTACATACACACACGTAAAGTATTTCAACTTCCCGTTTCTTTTTTTAAGTTTAAAATTGGATATGTTACCCTTTTGTCTGCTCTCTGACTTTCCTTCACTAGGATATTATTTTGACATTTACAAATTCAATATGTAAAATAACCATAAATATATAAATATAAATTTTTGTATGGCTACTGAATTGACCTAAGTCAACAGGACCTTGGAATCAAATTCTACACTCAGTTTGTGTCCACCAGGGCCTACCACTCTGGCATTCTTTAGATTCCTTGGGCATTTGAATTTATTTATTTCTCTCCCTGTTATCCCTTTCCCCCAGATTTTCACACAGTTTCCTCCATCACTATTCCTACAAATGTTATCACCCCAGTTGCCCTCTCTTGACTGTAACACCTAATATTATCCTACTTCTCAATCACTCCATCATCCTGTTTTATTCTGTTCATAGAGATTGCCACTATCTGAAAAATAGCTTAGTTATCTCTCTCTACAGGTGCAAATAAACTTTAGTTGAATGGATGATTCTTGACTATTTTGTGAATTTTGGGGTCACCTTAGAAATAAGAATAGTGACTAAAATAGGATGCTGCATTTATTCACTCATCCATTTTTTTCTTTTGTCAGTCTTCTTCACTGGATTTTAAAATTTGTGAGAATAACTACTTGGTTATAGACAAGTTGTATATCCTCAGAGGATATGGGAACTTCACAAAGTTAAATAAATACATGAAACTTAGTCCAGATTAAGTCTCCAAATATTGATTTTTCTCATCTCTTAAATTGTTACAGTAGTAGAACTACCCCAGAAAGTTTTAATAAACCCTCACTAATTAATAAGCAAATTTTACTGAATACCTACTATATAATAAAAACAGTGTTGAGGCTTTACAACTGAATAGGACACAACCCTTGTCCTGATAAATTGTGTAGTGTAGTGAAATTATGTGTTATGTATCTAGAATAGTCTGACATTTAGTAGGTGTCAACACATGCTAGTTTTCCTTTCCTCCTTCAAATGTGGCCCTGTTTACCTGCACCTTTGTGGGGCTATAAAGAAGAACATAATTAATAAGTTGGTTGATAGTTATTATTTATTTATTCAGAATTTCTCAAGTTTGGTATTTAGTGAGGGCTTAAGCAGTCTGCCTGTATGATATATGCTTAAATGTATAGTAGCCCAGAAGAAATGTGACAGATCTCATTAAATCTGGCAGTAGAGAGAATAGCCAGGTATTCACATTCATGATCATACTCCTGAGGCTGTTTGATATCTTTTCCTCATAAATTGCTTGATAAAATATATTATGTATTAGGTAAGAAATCATAAGAAGTAATATAAGCTGAGAGAAGAGCAGTAAGGATGGAGAAAAGAGAAAGGATTCCTTCGAGATATATTTAGAGGCAGGAGAAAAGGAGCTTAGTGACTACTGGAGTGTGATGAGACAGAGGGAAGAATTCAGTGACACTTTTATTTCTAAATTAGGTACGAAAGTGGTCAGTAATAGCATTCATTTCAGGAGGAAACAAGATAAAGGGAAATTCAGAGTGGGAGTAATGATGAGCTCACTCGGAGCAATCTGTGTCGAATAAGAAGAAAGAAGACAAAAAGAATATCTTGCTTTATACCAGCAGTTAAGGAATGTGTAGAATAAGAGTGGCCACTGCCCTCTCAAAAAAACAACAAAAACAAAAAAAAATTGAAGAATATTGACAGAATTGGAAGGCAAGTAAAAAAAAGTGATGTCTTCAAAGCCAAGTAAGGAGAAAGTTTGAAAACAGATTAAGTGTTCACAGTATATCATAGCACCGGCATGTTGTTAAAAGTGGGCTAGCCACTGAAACCACTTATACTAAGGACACCAATAAATCTACAGATATTCAGAACAATAGCCACTTGACCACACTGATAATTCAATTCACATCCTACTTTCACTGAGACTTTTAAAAGGTGGTCAGAGGCTCTTGAGCAAACCCAAATGACCAGTGGCATAATTATTCCACATATCTCAAATTATTTGATTATTGTGTGAGTGCAGGGCCATAGATTTTAGAGAAATAAGAAATGAGAATCAATGGGAGAAATCAGAGAATAGAAGGAGAAAATTCCTGTAGAGAAGGAGGTAGATTATTACGTAAATAAAGAGGTAGGGGTCATGTTTGTTTTTGTTTTCTCTTTCTTTTTAACTCAGTTTGTGGAGATTTAAGACATGGAGATATTAATGGCTTTTAGTAGGAATTTTTAGGAATAAAGGTAGCATTTCTCATTGTAAACAAACAAAACTGAGGACTGCCTAGGCTTTCTCAGGTTCATGGACTGTCCATAGACCATATGTTCTAGGGGAAATTGATCATAATCCCAAAGAAGGGCACAATCTCAAACACTATAATCCCAAATGTTGAAATCTCAAAGCATCAAAATCCTGAAAATATAATTCTGGAAAATATAATCTTTAAAATTATTTAAAGGACACTTATATATATATTTTTTTAATTGGGGGAAAACTACAAAGCATTTACAGTACAATGTTTACAGTCACAATTTGTAGTGAGCTGATTTCCCAAAACATATTACCACTCAAGTTGACTTGTTACATTCAAAATCCTACTCTGTCAAAGTAGTCCAGAGAGTACTTATATTTTTAAAAGAGGATTTATTTGAGAATATAAAAAGGTGACAGGACACTTCATAGTCCAGGTTACACAATAAAATAGGCAATAATAACATATCTGCAAGCGTGAACATAGATATAATGACAGTTGCATGGTTTATAACAGTTATGAGCAAAGGAACAATATCCATTAAGGAATAAGTCAAAAAGTGGAACGTATAAACACCTATTACTATGGTTGGTAGTTATATGTGCCCAGCTTTTTAACCACAGTCATCTGAAATTCCCTGATAGGCAACCTAAGTCTTTTGACAAGATGGATCAAAAACTGCGATGGGTTACCAAAGAATATGCAGTCACCCAAAAAGTTCATGAGAAATTTTATCTTTCATAAATGCAGATGTACAAAAATGACGTCTCTTGATTTATTGAAGATGTTTAACAGTTTTTATGTACAAGCACAATGTTTATACACAAAGTCAACTTTATGATAATGCACTTTTGTGGAGTCAAATTTCTGATGTCCAAGGCAGCAGAAGAAAAGTCCATTCCAGCTCTCAGCGAAAGACCAATTTGCTTTCTGTATTTGTTCTTTCTGGGCCCCAGCCAATTGAATGGTGCCCATGAACACTGAGGGCAAATCTTCCCCACCTCGTCCACTCAGACCCATGCACTACATTGTCTGAAAACATCCTCACAGACACACCCAAAATAATGCTTTACCAGGTGTGTAGGTATTCCTTAATCCAATCAAATTGTCATCTAAAATTAAGTCCACAAGTCCAGCACTTGTCATCTTGGCACATGTATGCGTCTTCTTGACCCATACTTGATCAATTACAAAATAAAGAAAATAACAAGGTAATAGTTCTGCCTACCATGATGCAAATAACATGATGTAACCATTGTCTATGCAACTGAAAACATACTAAACTTTTTGCCAGAATTCAGCCTTCAGAATTTCAACATTATGGCATTTGGTATTGTGTCTTACAGGATTATGATCCAATCCCTGTTTTTGAATATTATTTCTGTGGAAATGTAAATATTAGTAAGGTGAAAATATATGTATTGGATACTGTGCAGACCTTCTTCTGTATTAAAGACATTTCTGAGTTCATAATAGAAATGTCAAACAAATTTATTATTTCATAGGTCCACTCTTTCTTTAGGAAAATTGCCTGGGTACACAAGTAAATTACTTATCAAAGTAAATATTTTTAGAAACTTTAATTTCAATGATAAAATTATATTACTGTCTTGTACAAATGTGCAAGCTGGTGAGTGGCCTAAGTCAGAATCAAGACGCAGGTCTTTATGACTTTTTCAATGTGCTATATTTTCTTTCAAAAAAAAAATCCCAAATAAATGAAATTCTCCTTAGGAAGTATTTAGGTTACTGATCTAGTTTGAATATTATATCACCAAGCATATTATACTTAGAATTTGAATCTTTCTTGATGCAAAGTTTTTGGAGTTCTTAGTGACCCCCAAGCTCTTTTTAACCCACTCCTGAGTTAAGCCTTACCATCTGCAATGATCTTGTTTTTCTTCCCTGGGGTATCATCTGTTAATGGATTTTATATCTGAACTCTGTTCAACTTAGAAGTGGTCATGTGACTAGATTTGGTTAAAGAAAGATGGGTAGAAGTGATATGTGCTCTATTCAGGCAAAAACTTTAAGAGCCAACAATGGTTTATCACATCTTTTCCCCCCTTTCTGCCACAAAAGTAAGCAACATTCCAGACACAGCTTGCTCTGATAGCCTGGGTCCCAAACAATGATGATGTGGAAGAGAAGAACAGCCGATATAAATAGCATGTGGGGAGTAAGGCCTCTTCCTACTTTTCTTCCTTCTCTTCCTCCTCCTTTTTCTTCATCTTTTGTTATCATAGGATTACCTAGTTTATAAGTTTAGGTTCTTAATATTAAAAATTCCATGGTTTCTTAATGCTTCAGCTTTGACTAATAATTATTAGCATCTTTGGAATATTTTTCTCTGTACACTTCTCTGTGTTCTGTTTGTTTGAATAAGGTACCATTATTATGCTCATTTTACAGATAAGGAAATTGAGATTACAAGTAAGGAAAGTGTTGGCCAGGCTCATACAGCTAATACAAGAAGGAACTAGAAAACAAATCCACATCTCCATAACTCCAACTTGTTTTGGAATAATGCTCTCTACTGCATTTCCTTGATGAAGCATTTATCATCTTTGATGTAATGAGGTTTAACTGCTATTTTTCCTCCCCATTATTATTGAGCACTTTATGGGATTTAAAATGCTTTAAGATTTAGCAATTTAAATACTTTACCATTCGGTAAAATTATCTGTTTTCTTAGAACATGTATAATCCATACAATAGGATTTGTGGTATTCCCCCATCATTTAAAATTATAACTTCTAAAATGATTATTTTAATGTTTATTATTTATATTTGGACTATGCAGAGAATCTTAAAACAGGCCAAATAATGAATGATTAAAAATAAAACAATGCCATATATTGGCAGGAAAAAAAAAAAGAAAAAAGGAAAGAATATTCCTTAGACAAAACAACAAATTAAAAATATTAATTATGTATGCTAACCAAATAATGTTGTAAAGATTCGGTGATCAACATCAATTAATGTTATAAAAATGTGACAAAGATAACGGTCCACATATGGTGATGGGAAAACTAACAAAATGGAAAAGAAAGCCTGCGTAATAAAGAGATTATGATACTGAAGGAAAGAAAAAAGAATCTTCTTTAATTGTATTGGTTTCTGAGGCCTCTGTTAGCAGAGGAAGTTGCAGGATTAGAATGAAGACAGGATTAAGCTGAGGACATTGGCAACTTCTTTAGGGTTTTAGGTTCGTACCTAGTGCCCCTTTGCAGAATTTGGTGGTTAATTCATGGGAGACCTGCTATAAAAGTTGATCTTGGGTAACTAATGAAAAAAGATGCCCCGTATGATGTTGCCTAGGACAATGGAAGCTTGGAATTTTATTATTTTTGTCTACTTGTTATTGAAAAGAAAAAGTGATATAAACATATGCACTAATGTCTTAAATATAGTTCTTTACAAAAGACCATGGCAGCCTTTTCATTAAATTACAGTGAAATTCAGTGATCATATGGAAATTTTAAAAGTTGTAATTGTTTACCTTATTATGGAAGAAATATGAATCATTTATTTTATTCTTTAATTTTTTTTTCTTTTTTCTCTGATTACATAGTGGAAGCCTAAAGAGTACCTTTCTTCAGTGAGTTTTTAAAGATTTCCCTTAGAAAATGTTTCTTTTATGCTTTTCATCATAAGCTATTTGACATAAAGAAAGCCACCAGTGACTTTTGTTCTCTAGGAAACTTTTCTTTTAAAGAAACCTTAACTTGGTGTAAATTTTTTTCTTTCTCTCTTCTATTAGTGTTAGCATAGATGCAAAAAAAATGCATTTAATATTCTCTAATCCATTTTATTTTCATTGTACTTCAGTGCTTCCAATCTAATGTCAAAATCAAATACTTCTTTAAAAAATGACTTCTGAGATTCCATACCTTAATTTCTGTTATATAAATAGATTTATTCAGGAGAAGATTAAAATGATGCTTTTGTACTTCCTTACTTTAGCTCAATTTTTATTAATACATAACAATATCACTGTGTAAAATTGTTATGAATATTACCATCATCTGTAGATAGTACTTAGCATAGTGCATGACACATTATGAGTATCAAATGCATGTTAAGTACTTTCTTCTTATTATTATTTCTCTAAATGCTACGCAGTCCACTTTCCCACTCTCTCATCCCTTTCAAGTGAGTTACAGTGTACTAATATGGCCTTTACTATGTCTTGTGATATATTTTAGTATTGCATTCCTATATCTAGTAGCTGCCTTCAGGCAAATGCAACAATAGAGTGAATCCACATAGACCTGAGATTTCACATACTTATATCCATAACCAGTTCAGATCATTCCTTTAGTGCTTCTCTATGTTCCCAATTCATTATTCTGTAAGTTTCAATGCAATCACATTGGAGAATTCTGCTTCACGACAAAGCAGAACAAATGATTTCCTAAAGCAATACTGAAATATATTACAAACGAAAGATATCAAAAAGAAAAGAAAGTTTAACAAAATGTTTGGCAAGTAAAAACGTTGCAGAAGATGACCATATCTTGATATTAATAAAATATGACATATGGTGGAGGTGAAAACATTTCGACAATGACTGTTTAAAGTGACACATTTGGATACCCTCATGGCCCAAAGGAGTTAATGTTACTTCCAAAGTGCTATGTTTCCTGTTGTCATTATTTAGTGGAGAAAGAGCTAAACAAGAAAAAAGCTATTGGTACTATTGGCGAACCAGAATTCTTTTTCTCTCCACAGACAGTCTTTGAGGAGATTTTTAAATGAGCTCCCCTGTACTTACTCTTATAAGCTAGAGTGGAAGGATATTGTGATGAAATACAGCCCCTCTATAAAACCATGCCCCAAGCATTTTTGCTCTCAACCAAATGTCTATAGCTGCAGCCTTAAAGTATCAGGCTTATCTATTACTTGACTACACATTTATAACATATTACCCTCATAAAGCTCAAGGAAATAAAATACATCTTAGCTTTCTACTGTGCAAACCTCAACACTGTCATTAAGACCTCTGAGTTTACATTTCATGTCTCTTCTGATGTCTAAATTGGGCTGGCCAAGGGTGTTTTTATGAAATTTAACCAGTGTTCCCTTTCTCAGTGGGAACACATAGCACGAGTCTCACTTCTTATAGTGTTCAGGTAAATAAGCATATGTGTGTGCACATAAATTTTGGTTTGCCAACAGTCTGAGATTTTATTGCATTATATTTACTTTTTTCTTTTTGAATTGTTATTTTTTGTTAATTCCTGAGAAATGTTGAGCTGTTGCAAATTCCTGCCAAACTCTGGTGCTGAATGGTATCTTGGTTTAATATGTTTACTTTGTTGAATATCTGCATTTAAAAAAAAAGGGCTAAAGTACCAGATGTGACACATTAGTTGTTACTAAAATCATATTTTTTCTCAGCATCTGATAGATTTTCTATGTTTTGGCCATAAAGGTATCAATTTAATTATTATTACAGATTGTTTGGAAAATATATATCAATTAATTTCTGGGTAACATTTCTCTCTCCATTCTTCTAGAGAAACTATGAAAAATTACTAAATATTTCAGGGAGCATTTACAGATTACCAAATGGAGTATTGGTGATTGATGCTGCAACATCCTTGTATACAAAATTTATATTCTATAAATTCTATATTTATATTGAATTGTATTCTCCCCAAATTCATACTTTGAATTCCTAACCCACAATACCTGAGAATGTGATTACTAAAAGGGGAAATTTGGACACAGAGGCTTACACACAGGGAGAATGCCATGCGAAGGTGAATGTAGAGATTGGGGTGATGCTTATATAAGCCAAAGGAAGAGGCATGGAACAGATTCTTCCTCTCAACCCTCAGAGGTATCAATCCTGTTGAGATTTTGATCTTGCTCTTCTAGCCTCCAGAACTTTGAGATAACAGATTTCTGCTGTTTAAGCTACTCAGTTTGTGGTACTTTGTTACAGCAGCCCTAGAAAACTAATACATTCTCTGTCAGTACACACTACTAGAGGTGTAGTCAACTGTTTAAAGCAAATGAGTGTTCTAATTAGCCTGTCATTAATTTTGCCTGACCTGTGCCACTGCTTTACCAGTTATTAAAGCTGTGAATACCGCCATTGTTACTGCTCTCTCAGAAACAATCCTCACAGAAGATGCAACCCTGCAGTTGTGCCAGACACCGGGCTTCAGTTTCCAAATTTGTAAAGATATTAGCATAAATGACCTTGAAACTATCATAGAATTCTGGAATTCTCTGAATTTATAATTCTTGAAATGGCAAGAACTATTATTTCTATGTTACAGACAAGAAAAACTGAAACTTGAAGAAGTTTAGATAGATAAAGGACACCTCCTCAGGAAATATCAGAAGAGAAATTCAAATTAAACCGTATAAATCCAGTGGGTTTTCCAATTTACCACCGTGCTCCCAAAATGGTTATTTGTTATACAGACATTGACTATGAGGTAGAATATAACATGGGTACAAATTAAAGCCTGATCAAGTGGGGTTATTATGTTAATTGTAAGGAAAGTGATTGATAAAATATTTTTTTATTAAAGAAGAGGTGTTTCTGAATGCCCATAATTGTAGGCTCCATTATAATTGTTGCTGTGTAATGGACGTCCTTGAAGGAAAAGAATTGTTCAAGCAAAGCCAGCTGAAAATCAGCAAACTGTACTTAAGAATTACATCTATGGCTGTAAATAGATTTTTAGAGTTCACATTTTATTTGTGTGTTTTTATAGCAATCAATAAGAAGCCATCTATAGCATTTAGGTGTTCCCACGCTGATTGCTGTGACAGCTACTGAATCACTGTTAGGAAATTCACTGTGTTAACAGGTTATATTGGCTAGCTAAACACACTTGAATAGAATAGCAAACAACAGTAGAGGGTCAATATAAACTAAAGTTATAAAAGGCTAGTTGAATAGGGAATATATATATAGGGGAGATTGAGGAGGTCCCCCAAATTTTCTTTTAAGGATTGATACTCTCCATGGTAGTAATATTTAATATTATGTTAAAAATATACATTAACAGTGATTCCAAATCTGGTCATAGAGTCTTCAAAAACAAAAACTACTTACTATAAAAGACTATATGGAGATTTTGGTTTGGTAGTTTTTGATAGTGGTGAGAGTAGAGTGGTGAACCAATCACATTTCTACATACCACTCTCAGTAAGTGAAAGCCAATGAAAGTTAATTGGTCCAATTTCTAAGCATTAAGAAAATTTTCTCTACTGGGGCAAATCATATTCCACAGATGACTTCTCCAGACTAAATCTCAGTATTCTGAACAAAAATGACTCAGAGATGACTATTTTCTTGGCACTGGAATTTTAAAATGTTTTCTCTAAGATGGTTCTCTAAACTACAAAGGAATTTATTTTAAATATTTCAAATTGATACATTGGAACCATCTATAGGCAACTTTACCTTGTTTATTCCAGCAGGTGCCTTCAACTAAACCTAAGTGATGGAACAGCTGCCACTGAATTGACATTTACTTTGGAATGGTCTTCAAAGGGCACTTCCAGGGATGAAAATTACAGTACAATTAATCTGAAAAAAGTAAAGAAAAATTGTGACATGATTTGAATGTCTCAATCAGAACATCAAACAGTAGAGATAATTTAAAAATTGATTAAAAAATTATCAAGAAAAATGAAAATGATCAAGAAAATGAAAACCTATTAAAATCTAATTGATGTCTGCATGTTGTTTTAAAACAAAACAACAAAAGTATAGCTGAAAAATTCCTAAAACATTTAAATGTTCATAGTTTTTAAAAATGAACTGGGAGATTTAGAGGAGACCTTTGTTTTTATGTTTATTACCAGTATGGTAGTTATTTGGAATATGAATTTCTATTTCCTGTGAAGAATAATAAGGTGGCATAATGTAATTACATTTTTGAAAGGGCATACATCAGGCAAGTAGATGAAATAAAATTCATATACTTATTCAAAAAGAGATTTATGGGAGCTTTATAAGGTAAAAAAATTAAATTATCAGGAAAAAACAACATGAGTTAATTAATGATTTTCTGATTCTCTTGTGGAAACATCATTTCTTCTTTCACTTTTGATTTTGTAAAATAGGAGATAACCTGTGTAATTTAGTTATGAAAAGTACTTCCAAGTTGTAAAACTAAAGGAAGAAATAGATTATTTATATGAAGAAAAAAGGGAGTATATTAAAATTTCTTAACACATGATTTTACATTCTTCCATTAATTATGGTATTTATAAATTTATATTTGAATTACCTATACTTAAGTTGTGAATAGAAAGCCATCACTATTCAATATGTAGTCATATTAATTTATTGAGTGACTTGCTAGTGTGATTTATTTTATAATAATCTTAACTTCTTCAGATTGTTATTTTGGATATCTTTACATAGAGATTTAAGAAAAAGGAAAATATAGGAAAAATTAGAATTAAAAATGTATTTATATGTGTGGAATGTCATATAAGATTTTATAAATAATGTACCATTTGGTAATTTTTTTAGGAAGAGTTATGAAGTGAATTTTAATGTATTTTTAAAAAGTTGGTTATCAGATACTTTAAATTCATTATGGATTTTGAATTTCAACAGATCTCAAGAAAAAATGTTTCTTCAGCAAAATTATTGCATCTTAAAGCAATGTTTAATTATTAATTTTACATGGTTTCTTGTTTGTTTCTTTTGCTGTCTTAGTAAAAAATAATAATAGAAGGTACAATAACACTACAGAGAAAGTAGATCCACTGGATTAGAAAAATAAAAAAGCCAGGCCAGCATTTAAAATATGCTAGTGTTCGGGAAAGTCTGTACTCTTTTCTGAATCAGTGCTTTTTAATCAAATCCTGAAATGAGGAACTTTTTTGTATCATTTGCAAAATTATGCTGTGAATTATTGTCATTAAAATGAGTCTATGGGCTTTCATCCTGGCATATAAGGAGCTTAGAGGTCACCACTCTGTCCTACCAACAGGTACAAAGCTGAACAAACTGAAAAAAAGAAAACTCAACAACTCTCCTTAAATCTGTCAGAGATGTTAGGTCACAGGGCAAACTGCTGACCCTAAAACTGAAGAGAAAGACAGGTAGATACAGAGAATCACAATTAACCAGAGCAAAAACTCATGGGCAGAAACCTCCATAGGACTCAGCCCTGGACTAGCAAAATGTAAACTGTAATTGATGAATTGCTGGAAGCTCAGTGTGGATGCATCCAAGAGTTAAAAACTTCAGGGGGACCCAGTCAGTGGGGGACCTCCCACACTTTTATGACTTTTACCTCTAGGAACTTTCCCTGGTTTTCACAATGAATATGTGAGAAAAATACCCGTGTACTTCTGGCAGAAGGAGGGGCAAAGGAACCATTTTAAAACACACCAGAGTATTCTGTTATTCTTAATAACCCTTGCCTTCAGGAGAAACTATTTTGCCAGAGTCTGAACTGCTGTGGTTTTATCAAAGGCAACCAAGAGAGGGAAGGGAAATACTCAACTCCAGCCACCTCTAGCCAGCCTGTCTCACCTAAGGGAGGAGTGGGGACTGAGAAGCACTGGTAAAGGTCACAGTCCAGGGCCACATGCTCACCAGAAGAAAGACTGAGACCTAATCATAGGACTATAGAATTTTTTTTTTCCATCTGCACCTTACCGCTACTTTACTAAAGGTGTATTTACTGCAGTTCCTTTTACCCAGTATATAATGTCTACCTTTCAATAAGAAATTACAAGGCATAGTAAGCTAAAAAACAAACAAACAAAACCCCACAGTTTGAAGGTTTGAAGAGAAAGAACAAGCATCAGAACCAGACGTGGCAGGGGTGTTTGAATTATCAGATAAGGAATTTACACAGATATGATTAATATGTTAAGGGCATTAGTATAAAAAGTGGACAGCATGTAAAAACAGATGAAAAATGTGAGAAAACAGATAAAAATTCAAAGAATGACTCTAAATAAAATGCTAGAGATAAAAAACACTGTGACTAAAATCAATAATGACTTTGATGAGCTTCATTAGTAGACAGGTCAGAGCTGAAGAAAAAAATCTCTGAACATAAGAATATGACAATAGAAATTGCCCAAACTAAAAAACAAAGAGAAACAAAATGAAAACAAAAAATAGAACAGAATATCGAGAAACAATGGGAGAATTGAAAAGTTATAACATATGCATAATGAGAATACAAGGGGAAGCAGAAAGAAAGAATTGGATAGCAGAAATATTTAAAGCAATAATGACTGGTAATTTCTCCAAATTAATATTAGACACTAAACCACAGACCCAGGAAGCTCAGAGAACACTAACCAAGATAATGCCAAGGAAACTACACCTAGGCATACCATATTTAAAGTGCACAAAATCAAAGATAAGAAATAATTTCTAAAAGATGCTAAAGGGAGAAAAAACAATAGAAAAATAAGTTTTACATCTGACTACTTTCATATACTGACTACTAGAAATCATGCAAGCCAGAAGAGAGTGGAGTACAATATTAAAAGTGTTGAAAGGAAAACAAATAAACAAAAACCCACCAACCTAGACTTCTTTATCCTGAATATCCTTTTGAATTATCCTTCAAAAATGAAGAAGAAATAAATATTTTCTCAGACAAATAAAACCTGAGCAAATTTATTTCTAGTAGACTTGTCTTCCAAAAAATGTTAAAAGAAGTTCTTCATAGAGAAGGAAAATAATATAGGTCAAAAACTTAGATCTACATAATGGAAAGAAAAACATCAGAAAATAATAAGACAAAGTTATATAAACACTTTTGTTTTTCCTATTCTTAATTGTTCTAATAGGTAACAGTTTATTCCAAATTATAGCACCAATGTACATGATACATGTGCTTATGTGTATATACACAATTTTTATTTTACACATATATAAAATGTATGCTTATCTGCAAGTGAAATAAATGATGTAAATGATACAAAAAACAAATGAGAGCAATTAAAAATCTTTTGTTTTTTATAGTATTTACTGTATATATGAAGTAATAAAATGTTATTTGAAAGTGGATTTACATTAGTTGTACATGTTATTATTGCAAGCTCTAGTGTAACCATAAAAATGTTAAAAAGAAAAATTGATATGTTAAAAAAGGAGAGAAATGGAATAATACAAAATGCTCCATTAAAAGTACCAAAGGTAGAAAAAGTATGGAAGACAAAAATAGGAAAAAATAACAAGAGCAATAAATATAAAACAATAACAAATACAGTAGATACTAATCCAGCTACATCAATAATTGCTTTAGATGTCAATGGCCTAAATGTAACAACTAAAAGACAAGAGATTGTCAGGGTGAATCAAAGGCAAGACTTAATATATGTTGTCTATAAAACATCCATTTAAAATACAAAGACATACGTATATTAAAAGCAAAGGGTGACAAAAAGATATACCATGCTAACACTAATCAAAAGCAAGTAGAATTAGCTATATTAATTTCAGTCAAAGTAGGCTTTAGAGCCACGGAAATTATCAGGGACAAACGGGGCAATTACATAATGGTAAGTAGGTCAATATCAATATTAATGTGTATGTGACTAACAACAGAGCATCAAAGTACATCAAGTAGAAACTGATTGAAATGCAAGGAAAAAATAGATGAATTCACTATTACAGTTGTAGACTTCAATATCCCCCTATCAGAAGCAGGCGGTTTCAGAAGGTGGAAAATCAGTAAAGACATAGTTGAACCCAACAGTGCCAGCAATCAACTGGATATAATTGAAATATATAGGCTTTTTGATTCAATAACAGCATATTATACATTCTTCTGAATCTACATGGAACATTCACAGGGACCACATTCTGGGCCATAAAACACATCTTAGCAAATTTATAAGAATTAAAATCATTCAATATCTGCTTTCAGTCCACAGTAGAATTAAACTAGGAAACAATAACAGAAAGATAGCTAGAAAATCCCAAAATACATGGAGATTAAACAAAATATTTCTAAATAATACATTAGTCAGAGGAAATCACAAAAGAAACTAAATTAGAAAGAAAAATCTAAAATCGATAATCTAAGCTTCTATCTTAAGAGACTGTAAAAGGAAGAGCAAATTAAATCCAAAGTAAGCAGAAGAAATAATAAAGATTAGAGCAGAGATTAACAAAATTGAAATCAATAAGGAAAATTAACAAAAAAAGGTCATTATTTGAAAAGATCAATAAAATAGATAACCTCTAAACAGGCTCATTAGGAGGGAAGAAAAGAGAGAAGATAAAAGTTACTGATGTCAGAAATAAAAAAGGGATCACCATTACAGATCCCAAGGATAAAAAGGAATAATATGAACAACTCTATTGCCACAAATTTGATAGCCTACATAATACTGGCCAAAACTCTCAAAAGGAAATAGATAGTCTGAATAGACCTATATATACTAAAGAAATTGCATCAGTAATTTATAACCTTCCATAATAGAAAGTGCCAGGCCCAGATGGGTTCACTGGTGAATTCCATAAAACATTTAAGAAAGAAAGTATACAATTCTCTATAATCT
>CAUYRT010031788.1:0-10740 GCA_963574885.1 Lepilemur ruficaudatus | reverse complement strand
TCTTTGCTGACAAGGAACATATAGTACCTTAGAAATAAAACAAATCAAAACTCAAAATCATTGCTATTATTTTAGATTCCAAAATTCACTCTTACTGACTGATTTCCTATCCACTTACATAATATATGTGGCCATAAGATGTTATTTTAATAGTGAGATATTCATTTAATAGAATAATCATTTCCACTGCTCTTCTGAAAGAAAAAATAAATGTGGATTTTTAAAGTTATTTTATTATTTAATTTTACATTATTTTTCACTATGTTTGCAAATACTTCTTTAAATAACAAACCTTTTATGAGAAAATTCAAAAATAAATTGGGAAAAGAGAAAAAAAAAAAAACCTATCCACGCAGGTGCTAGGCTGGCTTGAACTCAATTTTAATACCATCTGGGAAAATGAGATCAGAGACCAAAAAAAAAAAAAAAGAAGAAGAAGGCTTTTTATTTTTTCTTTTCTGAACAGCCTGTGAGAGGATTTAGGTCAATATGTAAATGTTTGTGTACGTGAAGAGGAAGCGCTATGAGCTGGTTCAGAACATCAAGCCACATCGGAGACTAAAGAAATTATTATATAGTACAAGTCAATGGTAAGGAAAAGGGAAGATGTGAGGATGTCAGGTGTTATTTATTCCTTCTACATGGTATAGTATCATCCTAGCAGTTACTTTACAAAGAATGTAAATCATTTTTCCACCTAGAAATTTGTTTCAAGATGTTTTTTCCTCCTATTCAGTCACCAAATGCTAAATAGGACCACAAATTGATTCTCTGTCTGCAAATACTCTTTTTATCTGCTGGCACATTCAGTTATTGATTAGAGGTGACTAATTCTAAGTAGTACAAGTTCAAAGTATCCTCCTAGCATTAAAAGCAGAAATCAGTGCCTATGACTCATAATTTTTCTCCTAGTGTACTGAGCAGTAATTTATGTAGTAGAAAATAATGTTTGCATTGTTTGGCACACAGTGCTAAAAAAATAAACAATTCTCCCCTTGGGTACTGGCTCCAGGTATGTTTAGCATGGGTGGAAGCATGTATGTGGAAATTCTTGCTTACACCTGAGTCTTGAAGCAGACTCCTACACAAGTAGAACAAAATTAATAACTACATGCTAAGCCCTTTTGAAGAATTGTGCTTGGTACTCAATGTTCAGTGAAGGATACTGGAAAGCATCATCAATCTTAGTAGATAAAGTATTTGTCTTGATGTTCCAATAGTTTCTAGAACCTGCTGCTATGCCCGTGACTTCTCTCGTTCTCTGTATGGTGTAAGCACATGCTAGAAATGTATTTTAGGTGGGTCCTAAAATAAAGACTAACACAAAATCCTCCACTCTCCAGCACTCCTTGGTTCCTCTAGGCTTATTTAAGTCTTTCTTTGTGTTTATGTATTAACATACTGATCTCACATAAACATTCCCATATTTTTCTCCCCTCTGGACTACAATCTGGGTAAAAAGAAGGCGTAGTATATATTGATTTTTGTAACACCAGGTCTAGAACATAGAAGGCACTCAGTAACTATTTGATAAATAAAAGAATAAATGCTTCCTTGATGTCTACCTTCAAATTAAATCCCTTGCTTTCATGGAAAGCATGTGCCCATTGTCCAGAGATCATGAATCTGTATAGTTCGAAGCTAAAGAGCCCTTGACTAGAGGCTGAACTAGTGTTTGTGAAAATTATACTACTACAATGTTATTTGTTCTGATATTTCTGTTAGAATTATTACTCTTTTACTTCATGAATCTAGCATGAAACTAAACATTTTTGAAGTAATTAAAATTACAAATACGTAATATGATCAGAAAAAAAGCTTGGTTTGTGTAATATAATGCATTTACAACTATTAGTGTCTTTCTATTTCCTTTGGCTCTTTGAATATCAGAGCTAACAGCTACTTGAGACCATACTTATAAAAATATCTTTTCATGATTGATGAAATCAGTTCTTTAAAATGTACCCTACTCTGACCCCTAATTACATGCATGTTTCTTTCTTTTTTTTTTTTCAGTATCAACTTTTATAAATTGCTTGGGTGATCACTTACATTTACTTTTTTGTCTTTAAGTTACTTGGGCATTTTGGCCAAAAACACAATTTTTTTTCACAACGTCAGAGAATGTACCAATGTACCAACGTCAGAGAATGTACCAATTACCCAAATTGCTGACATGTTGAGGATACTACAGTCTATTAGAACTGGCTAATGATAGTGTTCCTCTTTTATTCTAACAGATATCTGCTTGTTATTTCCCCTAAATAAACTGCTGTCCAAACAAGGTATTTATGCTTATCAGCACCTACTTTTTTCCTCACAAATCACATGAGATTTAAAATTCTGATTCACATTTACATCATCAATTTACACACATTATTCCAGACACTAAATCCTTTTGATTCTGTCATATTAAGCATATAGAAATTTTGATACCCAAGAGGCAAATTATTTAAACCAAACTCTACAGTGACAATTACAGTGATGGAGTAAGGCTAAGGAAGTTACTCGAGATCATAATTATCACATTGACCATCTTCCTTGAATTTTTAAAAAGATTACTAGCAGAATAAAAATTGTTCACATTTTTTGCTTATCGTATTCTAAGAATGTTTCTAAATGCTTTATTTTTACTAATTCAATCAAGCCTCCTCACATTATTATGAAGGAGTTCACGTTATTAACCACATTTTGAAAGGAAAATGAAGCAGCAAGGGATGAATTTCCTGATCCAAATTCATAAATCTAGGAAGTATCATAGCTGGAATTTAGACACATTGACTTTTCTTCTCTAGAACCAGAAATCCAAGGGCCGCACAGTGGCACAATTTTTGGAAGTTGAGTAGTACACAACCTGTACAGCTGTACATGAAAATCCTGAGTGCTTTTAACCACTATGCTATAATGCCTCTCAGGTGAAATTGGCTGGCATATATTTTTCCAGAAAAAAATTAAGACATATCTGTGTATTTGTATTTACACAAACATATCAATTAAGTTATATCAATTTGTATGCAGCTTTTGAAAATATCCTGAACACTAACTCTATGAAAATAAAACCAATGAGCTCAACAATACTTTTTGAAACTGCATTCAGGTTAATTTTTAGGAGACCAAGGGAATGTTTGTGGCCTCTTGGATAGTGGGTAATCTAGACCCCAAAACATGAAACGTGATACAGCTGGAATGACTGAACTAAAATAGTATCATCTTGTTAATAAAGTTCTCTCTACCCCCTTTACAATAGAAAATGTGCACAGAACCACACAGTCTGTGTCATTCACAGAAAGGTGAATGACTTTCAGGCTTTCATGGCCAGGTGTGTGGCCAGCTGTTGGTGTGGTCCTGGCAACAAGCAGGACACATTATTTTCCAGCACTACTGTGCTGAGTGATGCATTGCAGCCCTCTCAGAGCAATGTGGAATGCTCCTGCTACTGCAAATCATCTTGCAAAATTGATTTCAATGAAACAGTAAATAAAATATCCATCTGAATAATAAAATACTCTTCTCAAAATCCAGTATAATTTGAGCTAATGATCTGTGGTTAGGAAGAAAAAATGTATTTCTAATAAAACACTTATAATATCTTGTTTCTTCTTACTGAACCTGTAATGCTTTTCACATTCCACCTACATGAAATTGTATGGAAGAAGAGTATATTGCTATTTCTAGCTTAATTCTGCTCAGCCAAGAAAATCAGAGATAATATAAATTTTTTATTTTAAAAGTTCTTTTAAAATTTAGGAGAGCTTTTTAGTGCTTGGCACAATTAATAAAAAGTCTTTTACTTTTGTTATCTAGAGATTTTTTTACAGGGACAGGTGTATTTGTATGGTTTACTATTATAGCTTCAGCAATTAGAACAGTTCTTATGACACAAGCAGGTTCTCAATATATAACTGTTAAATAAGTTGATGCCTTTTTAAAAATTTAGTTCTGTTTCGTGAATTTTCCAAAATCCTTAAGTATTCTTATAAATTATAATTTTTAATATCTGAACATACATCTCTAGTCAGTTATGTCATAATTTTTTACCTAATTCCACATTATTGGGCATTTGGCTTGTTTTGTGTTTTCTCCAAATAGAAATTCTGTGACATTGAATGTTCTTGTTCAATTACATATTTTTCTATTTTATTTTTTAACAAATAAATTTGATAAAGTGACATTGCTGGTTCAAAGTGCATAGCTATTTTCATATATTGCTTAATATATTGCTCCAGAAATGTTTTACCAGCTTAAACAACCATTTCCTAACATCCTTGCTAATGCTTAAAATTAAGATTTAAAAAATATTTTGTAATTTGATAAGTAAAAACAAATTCCACTGATGTTTGAACAAGTACCTCAACATTATTATTTAATTTCAAAATGTCAATGGGGATTGTTGATAAAGGAAGACTAGACTCTTACCTTACTTAGTGGTTCCCAATATTTATTTATGATTATTCCAACAGGCCTGGTTACAGTAAACAGAAGGCCTACATTATACAGAATTGGCCATCACTGCCCCGTCAAAATCTCAAGCTAGTAGAGAATATTTTGTCAGTTGAGGGGCAGCATCTAGAAATACAAATAATTATCATTTCCCTTATTATGAATGCTTTTTATTTCCAAAAGGAAGACTGTTAGTTATACTATTTTAGATCATTGTGTTGATACACAAGTACTTTATATGCCCAGAAATGTTAGTATTATAATTTCCTTAAAAAAAAAAAAAAAACACTTTAAAGTAAGGACTTGGATAGCAAGGTATTTTTGGCTCACATTTGTTGCTTTATAACTAAATATTTTGAAAAATATTTCATCTAGCAAGACTCCCATGTTTTAAAATAAGTAAAACATCCTAATGTTGTAAAAATATATTATTATAAACAACACAATTTTGTTAAGAGCCTTGCCTTGCATTTTGTTGCCTTTTTGGCTGCCCTTTCCCTATGTTGGGGTAATTCCCCTCTCTACAAGTCTTGCCAAGGGACAGGGCTCTGCTTCCATTATAAAAGCCCAGCCATCCATGTGCTTCATTTTCCCACCCACTTCCACGATACCAGGAAACAGGCATGTGGTAAAAGTCCCATCTTGACCTTTCTACCCAGGACCTGAATCTCACTCAGGTGGATGATGAGTCATAGTAAAGCATTCCTCTTGGCCGCGGTGATGGTGTCAGCAGGAGAGTCTCATTCACATTGGTGGCGGTCACGACAACCTCACCATTCTGTTAGTGAGGCAGGATTATGGCTTGGTTCCGACTGCCTACCCCCTCAGATCACAGGACAGAAAACGAAGCCTGTTTGTCCTGAAAATGTCCAGGCTGTTCTATGAGATATCTCATGGTATTTCAGTAATTTCCTTTTCAACTTTAACCTGAAATCACTTTCCATTGTAGCTGCTAATGACCCTGGCTGAATCAGAATTTCTAAACTAAGATTAAAATAATTAATCTCCACAAATATAATAGATGATGGAAAGTGTGTGTCTCTGATGAGCACTTTCATCTAATACAAGGTTAATTTCCCAAAAAGAACTCAGGTAAGTGGCATAGTGGAAACAGGATATCATGCTAAAGAGATTAATTACAATGATAGTTGGAGGTTATGACTAAAATGACTAAGTAGTGGTAGTTTGAATAATAGAAGTTATTTTGAAGACTTGACAGCCATTATACTCACATTTATGTGTTTATTTTCAGAAGACTGGAGATGGAAGTTATTACATCACCTTATTTCTACAAAACATGTCTCTACTTTTCTGTTTCATTGAGTTTACTATTATATTAGTAGAGTCAGAAACTCTTATACTAACATTTGTAGTGACAATACATTGCTGTATGGTATATATAGAAACTCTATTCTGGGTTGTTTTACATTTGTTCCTTTATTTAAAATATGAACTTTGGTATTTTACCCGTTTTATTTTTGCCCATATTTCATATGTATACATGTTTTGCTGCAGTCTTAACACCAAATTTGCACCACCCCACTTATACACAGAAGTCATTACTTGTAGTATCAATTATTTTGATGAGATGACATTAATCTCCGAATATTTCTCCTCTCTGGTGAATAAAATTAACATGGAATCTCTTAAAGAGATGCGTATATTAGGGCTTGTATAAAGGGTTCTACAATAACAAAGATTGTCCCAGAGATTGTTTTATATTCCATAAGAAAGCCTGCATTGCATATGATGTTATTAATAGCAGCCCTTCAGAAGATGAGAAGTTCTCTCAGCTTTTTTGACTGACAAAGTCTTCAATTTGTCAAACCATTTATTTGCCACTGCAAGAAAGAAATTCTTACTGATGGACAATAAGCTCTCATTAGAACAGATCTTATGATTTCTGTTACAAACTATATTTTTCTATGTTTGATTGACTGTTCTTGAAACAGAAATTTTCTGGCAGATTATGTTTTACTAAATCTATTTCTGTTTCTATATATTTAAAATACAATAATAATAGTTAATAATTTTTATTATTTTTTATCATTTTTTATGTTATCAGGCATTGTACCAAATATTTCATAGACATTTACTATTTTATTTTTTAAAAAATCAATGTGACACACAAAATTAAGGTCACTTAAATATAAAGAAAGTTGAGGGTAAGGAAATTGGGTTTAAAATCTGTGCCTTAACATAATATTATGTGGCTTTTCTCAAAGTAATCAGGGAAATTAACCTGAACATTTTAGGAGGTTATGGGGAAAGTTATGGTTGTACATTGGCAAAAGTCAGGTTTGGCAAAAGACGTATAACACAAGACACATGTCTTATGCATGCACAGCCAATATGGTGGCAACAGCCAGCAACCATCCTGCACACCACTACCAAATACTTCTTAAATATGACTTTAATTATTGTCTTCCCATGTACAGAAGGTCTCATTATCTGCTGAATAAAGTTCAGTCTCCTAAGCCTTCTATCTAAAACTATTCATGTTCGATTCCAAACTACTTTTCTTTATACCTATCTGCCATTATCCCAACATGTGCCGTCTGATCCAGCCAAAATAGACTACTTTCTCATAGATGCTTTCTCAAAGTGGCATCCAAGAGATGCCTCTTGGACCCACATTGTTCCCAACCTGTGAAAGAGGGTGCAGCTTGTCAGTCATGGGTAATCCAGTACATGACCAGTGAATATTTTAGAAAGAAAAAAGAAAAACTGAATTTTATGTCCTTATTTTTTTAAATAGAATTACATTTAAATTAGACCTTTCATTTTCATTGTACATCTACATGAGTAAATTTTGTAAATTAGTTTATGCACAATTTACCACGTTTCTGGACTCCCCCTCCTGTGTACTTACATAGCAATAAAATACAGCTTCATATGTTCTATCAGGTGCTTCAAACTGAAAAACAACAATCATCAGCCTTTGCGACCTTTGCCAGTTTGCTTAACATATCTGTGCCTCAGTTTTCTCATCTAAGAAATGCTCATCTTAGAGCATTTCCTTTTAACTATAAAAACTATCATTAGAAGAAAATGGATAGGTAGTACAAGATCTCTTTAAAATAGATTCAGTACCAAGCAGAAGTTCATTAATTGATTAAAGCCTTTAAAGGAAATATCAAGTTAGAAGAAGAAATATAGAATCAATTGTAATTTTAGAAGTATTCTTATTGATGCTTATGAGACTACTCTTATTAAAAAGCTGGGCATGTTTTCCTTACAGAAAGAGCTTCTCCCAATAAGACACTAGTTAACATGTAAGAAACTAAAGATTCCTACTTGTTAGCATCATTCTTTTGGCTACATATATTTCATACATTTTTCTTAGTTCTTAATTCATTGCTAAATATAACATTTTACCTGTCAACAGCTGGAATTGAGTTATAAATTTGAAAAACATTTATCTTCTGTTGACAGCAAATATTTATCTATATAACATGCTCTAAGTTTGATCCAGGAGAAGTTATTTAACTTCTCTTTGTTTCAGCTACCTATTTGTAAACAGGAAAAATGATTGTCATTCTGCACCCAGTTTAAAAATGGTCATTAAGATTAATGATGAGAAGCCCATGATAAACTTGACAACTCTTGAAAAAAAGAATGGATTTATCAGTTTAGTTTTTGTTTTCTACTGCTGTTTTGTCCTCTCTTCCTCTTTTACTGCCCTTTTAAAAATATTAAAATAATATTTTGAATTTTATTTTATTTTTTCTATTCAATTTTAGCTTTTTTGCATTATTTTATTTTGGCTTTACTATAATTTGTAATATGCACCACTGGTATCAAGTCAGTGCTCTTAGACTTGGTAATGTACTACTTCAAGTAAAACATATAAATCTTGAAACCAAAATATCTCTTCCATCTCTTTCCTTTATGTTATAGTTATTATATATAACATATCTACAAATGTTATTAAACTCATAATATTATACTTTTAAACTTTTGTAGGATTTATAAAGAAATTAAAATGAGAAAAGGCAAAAATATGTTCTTAAATTTATTAGATATCTACCATTTTCCAATGTTCTTCATTCTTTTCTGAGGACAGAAATAAACAGAAGGATATCTTGTGTTCATGGATAACAAAAATTAATATTGTTAAAATATCCATACCTCCCAAAGTGATCTACAAATTCAGTAAAATCCCTAACAAAATTCCAATGGCATTTTTTTGTAGAAACAGAAGAAAAATTCTAAAATTCATAGGGAACAAATGACCCCAAATAGGTAAAAAAAATCTTGAGAAAGAACAAAAAAGAGGGAGGCATCACATGTCCTGATTTCAAACTATATTATAAAGCTATAGTAATCAAAACAGTATGGCACTGGCATAAAAACTGACACACATACCAGCGGAACAGAACTGAGTGTCCAGAAGCAAACTCATGTGTAAACAGTTAACTAATACTTGATAAGAATACACAATACAGAAGGGATAATCTCTGCAATAAATGTTGGACTGGGCTTGGTGGTACCCACCTATAGTCCCAACTCCTCAGGAGGCTGATGAAGGAGGATCACTTTAAGAATTAAATGTCATTTACTGTAGCCATTCACAACCTGTCTCTCTATACAGTCAAGATGAGATTGAAAGGTTATAATTTTTTTGGTTGAATTGATACACTGTATCATTTGTCCACTGCCCAGTTGAGTTGTACTTCATATTTTAGTCCATATCCTAAGAGAATGTTTCCATCCCATCCACATATGTCAGCATCACTTTCCTACCAGCTGCACAAGCTATTATCTGAGGATAACTAAAGTCACAACTGTCTCTGCCTCATGTCAGGGCAGGCAGGTTACATGAAGGGAGACAAATTTCTATTCCTGAAAGAATAAAATTTTCCAAACTCTACTGTCTTCATTTTAAATAACAAGGCTCCTTCCCCTGACCCCCACAAAGTTTTTAAAGGGACTTTATTAGTCCATCACTTAAAACACACAGGGGCAAAGAATCCTGACATTGTGTTAGTTTCTCCTGGAAGAGTTAGTATATCAGGCAGACTTAAGTAAGCACATTGGTGTTGAGATTCCCATAATGTGTAAGAGGTGGCATGATAGAGGAAGGATTGTCAACAGAAGATTCTGGATGCTTAAGCTTGGGACGGTCACGGTTGATAAATTACGTATAATGATCTAGAGTTTTAAAGCTGTAGAGAAGGAGTGCTAAAGATGATGGGCTTCTGGAGAACCCCCACAAGTAAGATGGTGGGAATGGGCTCCTTCCGTAGACATGAGGAACTTCATTTGAGGGCAGAGGTTTTAGAGTAGCACTCGGATTTTGAGAAAATCAAAGATATATTTTTTTTCTTGGCTTTTGTTATTAGAAATTCTTAAGAAAATAATGCTGACTTATGTTCCTACAATATGGAGTCTTAGATATCCTACACTTTAGGAACTAAGCCCCAAATCACCCCTACCCACAATCTCCCTGGAACTTTGTTGGGAGAATCGGTGTATTCCACTGAGCACTACGCTTAATTCTGGGAAAATTCGGTTCTGCCTGTGACACTTTCTCCTTTGCAGTCGTGGTCTGATGCTTAGGTTATGTCAACTGTACAATGGGAAAGGCACTGACTAGCCCAGAATTGATTTAAGCTGCTTCTTTCTGACCAAATCTTTTGATTTGGAGATTAACCAGGTGTAGGAGTAAGGCTTCTTTTAAACACAATTTTTCTTCTGTGCTGTCCAAATATATAAAACAGGTTGACAATTTAAAAAAACTGGACACATTTTCGTGTATTGTTTAGTGATTTATCTATTTTTCTAAACCGGTGTTTGATAGAATCAAGGAGAGTTAACAATATCCTGGGAAATTAAGGTATATCTTTGTACTACAGAAAAAGTAAACTAATTTTCTAATCAAAATGATGACTGGAACAAACCCTAAAGACAATTTTTTCACCCCAAACACAGATTTGATAATACATAGCTTCTGTTGACAATTGTTTAAATAAAAGCTCAAAGGAGTAAAATCAAAATCTTCAGTTGCCAGAAATCAGGCAGAACTCAAAGGTGTAGCACTGAGTGAAAGGTGAGCAACTCACAGATGCTAAGCTTGGATATGGGGAGAAAGCAGTCAAGGAACAGGCTCCTTGCCTGGTTGGGTGTTAGAACTAATATCCTTGTTAAAAACCCAGAGCTCAGATGTTTCTTATTTGCCAACTAGCAAACGTTGCCCACAAGCCCAGCAATATAGAAGTAATACATGTTCCCTGGCCCTGTGTAAAAAAAAAAAAAAAATCACCCAAGAAAAGCATCAAATGTAAAAATTGATGTAAA
>CAUYRT010031786.1:0-13798 GCA_963574885.1 Lepilemur ruficaudatus | reverse complement strand
CCTGGGCTCAAGCGATCCTTCTGCCTCAGCCTCCCGAGTAGCTGGGACTACAGGCATGTGCCACCATGCCCGGCTAATTTTTTCTATATATTTTTAGTTGGCCAATTAATTTCTTTCTATATTTAGTAGAGATGGGGTCTTGTTCTTGCTCAGGCTGGTTTCTAACTCCTGACCTTGAGCGATCCGCCCGCCTGGGCCTCCCAGAGTGCTAGGATTACAGGCGTGAGCCACCGCGCCTGGCCTAGGTTTTTCTGTTTTTAAAATTTTTTTTTTTTAATTTTTTTAGTTTTTAAACTTTTTTGTTAAACTCTAAAGACATAAACACACGTTAGCCTAGGCCTACACAGGGTCAGGACTATCAATATCACTATCTTCACCTCCACGCTTTTCCCACTAGAAGGTCCTCAGGGGCAATAACACCCTGTCATCTCCTATGATAACAACACCTTCTTCTGCATATCTCCTGAAGGACCTGCCTGGGGCCATTTTACAGGTAATCTTTTTTTTAAATAAGTAGGAGGAGTACACTCTAAAATAACAGTACTTCTGTAGATCTAGGTACTCAGGAGGCTGAGGCAGGATGGTTGCTTGAGCCCAGGAGTCCAAGGCTGCAGTGAGCTATGATTGTGCCACTCCACTCTAGCCTGGGCGACAGAGTGATACCTTGTCTGGAAATTAATTAATTTAATTTAATTTAATTTAGTAATGGTACTTCTTGGTCAGGACAGAGAAAAGGAAAAAAAGGTAAAAAAAAAAAAAAGAAGTATAGTGTAGTATTGATAAATACATAAATGAGTAATATAGTCACTTATCATAAAGGATTGTGTGCTATATATAATTGTATGACCTATACTTTTATATTATTGACAGTGCAGTAGATTTGTTTACACTGGAATCACTACAAGCACATGAGTAATGCATTGTGCTATGATGTCATGCTACCATGGTGGCTACATTATGGCTACCATGTCACTAGGCAATAAGAATATTTCAGCTCCATTATAATCTCATGGGACCACCATCATATATATGCTCCATCTTTGTCATTATATAGCACATGGTTGTAATCACTTTTCTTACCCTGAAGACCTTTCTAACTATGACATGAAACCTAGATACCATAAAAAAGAAGCTTGATAAATTCAACTCCAAACAAATTTTTTTTTTAATTTTTGCAGGGAAAAAACTATCATAAGCAAAACCAAAGGACAAACAACGAACTTAGAAAAGTATTTGTGGGCCGGGCACAGTGGCTCACGCCTGTAATCCTAGCACTCTGGGAGGCCGAGGCAGGCGGATCGCTCAAGGTCAGGAGTTTGAGACCAGCCTGAGCAAGAGCGAGACCCTGTCTCTACTAAAAATAGAAAGAAATTAATTGGCCAACTAAAAATATATATAGAAAAAGTTAGCCGGGCATGGTGGCTCATGCCTGTAGTCCCAGCTACTCGGGAGGCTGAGGCAGAAGGATTGCTTGAGCCCAGGAGTTTGAGGTTGATGTGAGCTAGGCTGACGCCATGGCACTCTAGTCCGGGCAACAGAGTGAGACTGTGTCTCAAAAAAGAAAGAAAAGAAAAGTATTTGTGATTAATATCATAAAATACAGCTAATTTCTCTAATATATAAAGAGCTTCTACAAATCAATAAGAAAAAGACCTACAATCCTCAATAGAAAAAAGTGAGTAAAGGACATGAACAAACAAAAATATTCAAAGGACTCTTAAACATTTGAAAAGATGCCCAGCTTCACCTGCAATAAGGCGTATTTAAACTAGCACTGACATACCGTTTTTAACTATCAGCTGGGCCAAGATCAAATATCTGTCAGTGCACTGAGTTGGCAAAGATTTTGAGAAACAGCACTCAGATCATTCCACTGAGCATGTAAATTGAAACAAACCCTCTGGAGAACAACTCGACAACAGTTAACGAAATGTACATTCACTTTCACCCAAGAATTCCACTTTGCTCTTGTAGTTTCTGCTTTTTAAACCATCTAACTACATAGCTATTCAAAAGTAAATTGCAATAGGGCCGGGCGCGGTGGCTCACGCCTGTAATCCTAGCACTCTGGGAGGCCGAGGCAGGCAGATGGCTCAAGGTCAGGAGTTCGAGAACAGCCTGAGCAAGAGCAAGACCCCATCTGTACTAAAAAATAGAAAGAAATTAATTGGCCAACTAAAAATATATAGAAAAAATTAGCTGGGCATGGTGGCACATGCCTGTAGTCCCAGCTACTCGGGAGGCTGAGGCAGGAGGATAGCTTGAGCCCAGGAGTTTGAGGTTGCTGTGAGCTAGGCTGACGCCACGGCACTCTAGCCCGGGCAACAGAGTGAGACTCTGTCACAAAAAAAAGAAAAAAAGTAAATTGCAATAAATTTAAAAAGCTTTCCCCTGGAGCAATGTGAGTGCTGACTGAGAGAGCACACCCTGGCACTTGTTGCTCAGACGCTTGGGCAGCTTCTTGATCAGCTACACATGATACTTGATGTGTGGTTTTGACCATTAAAAAAACTGTAAATAGTTTTTGGATATTGTCATTTATTATTTTCTGCCTGTCCACAATGGCTGGTTGGCTAGGAACGGGAAGTTACAAAAACGATGCATACTGAAGCATTACAACCCAACAAGGAGCTTTGAAACTTGCCCCAACGGGCTCATCAGAGGTCTGTAATTTGCCTTCAGCGGATCAGAATCATTTTAAAGTACACCAAGGAGTCTTGGGTTCTTAAAATTAATATTAAAATGGAAAAAGAAAGGACTGACTCTTTCCAATTAGGCTCTGTGTTTATTGGAAATGTGACAGCCACAAGGTGTCAAGTGTGGAACGTGCTTAGAAAGAACAGCCCCACGCCTTCTCTTCCGTCACCTAGCAACCGGACCGGAAATGTGCGACAACAAACCAGTTGACTCTTCATGATTCGAGTTGCCAGAATTCCACATATTATGTCCTGGAACAGTTTTTAAAACTGGTTGATGTTCTAACATTTAACATAGTATCCAACCACTCTTTTTTGTCTCCTTCGGACCATTCACTCTTTTTTTTTTTTTTTTTTTGAGCCAGAGTCTCACTCTGTTGCCTGGGCTAGAGTGCCGTGGCGTCAGCCTAGCTCACAGCAACCTCAAACTCCTGGGCTCAAGCAATCCTTCTGCCTCAGCCTCCCAAGTAGCTGGGACTACAGGCATGCACCACCATGCCCGGCTAATTTTTTTACATATATTTTTAGTTGGCCAATTAATTTATTTCTATTTATAGTAGAGACGAGGTCTCGCTCTTGCTCAGGCTGGTTTTGAACTCCTGACCTTGAGTGATCCGCCCACCTCGGCCTCCCAGAGTGCTAGGATTACAGGCGTGAGCCACCGCGCCGGCCAGACCATTCACTCTTGAGTACAACGAATCCCTAATCTAAACATGATATGACTTGTCATTTTGGATTTGTTCAATAAATAGTGTTTTTGCTTAAGTAATAAGTGGCTGTTACATTGGAAAAACTCAAAATCAGTCTTTATACATTATACATGTTTAATGAAAATGAATTTTTAAAATATAATCTTTATTGATATATTTCATTTTCCAATATGATATAACAGCATGGAAAATATCAGCAACTTTTAAATAACTAAGTAACACTATGTAAGCCCTGATTTTCTTGGCTTCCGAGACTCAGTAGCCGGAGATGCCACCACTCAGCATCTGGGCCTGCCCAAATGCTGACTCCTGGGGAAGAACCCCAAGGAAGCCAGGCGGGAGTTAAAAGTTTTCTTGTAGATATTACCTATGTCTTCAGCAATTTCTAAATACTCGTGATCCTACTTGAGCCTCACAAAACTGCTAGCATCTATCTGTCTATCTACCTAGTTCTTCCCACTTTACAGATAGGGACACTGAGACCCAGAGAGGCATCCACCACTCGCCTAAGGTCACACCAGGGTTCTCCATGCCCTGTCACTCAAAGGTGGCTGTATGTTTAACAACTCCTGGTTCCCTCTCTACCTCCCCACCCCCCTGGTATTCTGAGGACAAACCTGGGTTTTTTGTGATGAAAGTGGCTCAGAGCACTGGGACGTGGTGGGGGCTGGGAACCTAGCAGGGGCCTGGGGCAGAGGGCACGAAGTCAACAGCAGCAATTCTGCTCCGTGGACCACTGACGGGGACACAGCTCCTGGGAAAACACCTGACCAGGGCCCTGGTAAATGTTTGAGCACTGGGGATGGTGGGAAGGAGTAACCCTTGGAGCAGGAGTCAGGTGCAAGAAGCGTTGAAATGGAGACTTTAACCCCAGGGGTGAGCAGTCACCCCCACCTCTGCCGTGTTCCTCGGGGGCCAGGAAGGAGCTGGCCGGGTCAGGCTGGCAAGCCCCCTGCGTCAAGAGTCCTGCTTTAAGCCACTGCCAGCAAAGGGGAGGAGTGAGAGACCCTGGAGTCCAGGAGTCCCTCTCACCCTACTGAAGTCCGTTAAACTGGGATGGGCGTGGGATTGGAGCTTGCCTGAGTCCTTTGTGAGGGCCAAACCCTTCTGGACATGCAGCTGTCTGACCCCTGCCCCTCCCCCGCCACACATCCCTCGGCCACCCTGACGAGCCCCGTCCTCAGGTCTCTGCCTTCCCAGCCCACCTCACATTCCTTCCTTGGGCATGGAACCACTGATCCCTGAAGGTCAAGAATGGCCCCTAGCCAGGAAAAGTGGAAAATGGTAAGAGTCAGTGCCATTGACTCATGGAAGCAGGCATCCGAGCAGGACCAAAGTCCAAGGCCCGCCTACCCCTTAGCGGGGCCACTGGGCTTCGTAGATAGGATTGCTATCAGCTGGGAGCACGTGCGTTAAACGACCAGCGCCCCCTTCCTCACCGTCAGCTTCCTCCCCACCACCCATTTGAGGGCTGGGAGTGGCATTGCACCAGTGGAATTTCAATCCAAGTGTTCTGTCCACCCTGGATTTGAGCCAGTTTCCCCGGGGGGCCAGGAGAGCTCTCAGCTTTATGCTAAAGCTGCCGGTTGCCACCTCACATCCACCCTCCCCTTCTTCTTTATGACACTGTTGGCTTGTGGGAAGTGGCAAAATACCCAGCTTAAAACAAACAAGCAGTTTCCCAGACTGCCTTTCAGAGCAGGCTGGCTGATGGTAAGTTGTGGTTGGGGAGGGGCTTCAGGGAAAGTTTGTTCAAGGGCCCTGACTGAGCTGACAGGTATCCTTTTGCCTTGTTTCTCATACTCCTTCCTCCCTCGCCTCAGACGTGCTGGCTGGAACTGCAGCTGCCACCTTGGGACAGAAGCCCCTGAGAACTAGAATGGTGTCTGTTTATTGTAAAGCCTGGCAGTTGTCAGTGGCCAAGTACATTTTTAAGGGCTTTTAGATGATGATAGTGACTGTGATGATGGTGATAGTGTTGAGAATGATACTGCTGACAACCGTGTAAGCTGCCTGTGGTCATCCTGGACCAAAGCTTTCCTTGTGAGTCATTCAACTAACTCTAGATGAGTGTCCTGTGGGCAAACATTCTAAATAACAAGACCTTTAAACAGCAATTAGCAGCCTCTGTAGAGAGCAATTGCTCATCACATTCAAATTTACCAATTCACAGCCTCTTCAACCCAGAGCTTTCACTGAGAGAACTTTACCGTACAGATCACACGTATAAGCACAAAATTATATATATATATATAAAGTTATTCATGGAAGCCTTGGGAATATCAGTAAACAGCTGGAAACAACCTAAATGCCATCAGTAGGGCACTGGTTCAAGAAATCATGGTACATCCAATCGATGGAACATTACACAGTTGTGTAAAAGAACAGGGACAATATTTATATAATGACAAAACTATCCTCAAGATATATTGATAGTCAGAAGGAAAGGCCAAGCAGGTTGAAAGCTGGTAGCTAAGGGAGGAGTGGGAGAGACACTTATTCAGTGGTGTCCAGCCTTTTTGGGACCAGGGACTGGTTTCATGGAAGACAGTTTTCCAGGGATTGGGGGCTAGTGGGGGAGAGTTTCTGGATGATTCAAGTGCGTTACATTTATTGTACGGTCAGACCTCTCTGCTAATGATAATCTGTATTTGCAGCCGCTCCCCAATGCTAACATCACCACCTAAGCTCCACCTCAGATCATCAGGCATTAGAGTCTCATAAGGAGCACGTAACCTAGATCCCTCGCATGCATAGTTTACAGTAGGGTTGGTGCTCCTATGATAATCTAATGCCACTGCTGATCTGACAGGAGGCAGAGCGCAGGAGGTGATGAGAGTGATGGGGAGTGGCTGTAAATACAGATGAAGCTTGGCTCACTTGACCGCCACTTACCTCCTGCTGTGTGGCCCGGTTCCTAACAGGCCACAGACCAGTACCAGTCTGCGTCCTGGGGCTCGGGGACCACAGGACTTACTGACTTTTAAATCATGTGAATGTATTAGCTTTACGAAAAATAAAACAAGACAAACTAAAACAACAGCCAGACATCAAACACAGAGATCTTTCGTATTCATTTACCCCACAGATATTTACCAAGGGCTTGCTGAGTGCCAGGCAGTGTGCCGCAGACTGGACTGAGAAGAAAGGCCTTCAGAGGCCGGGCCCGGTGGCTCACGCCTATAATCCTAGCGCTCTGGGAGGCCGAGGTGGGCAGATTGCTCAAGGTCAGGAGTTCAAAACCAGCCTAAGCAAGAGCGAGACCCCATCTCTACTAGAAATAGAAAGAAATTAATTAGCCAACTAAAAATATATAGAAAAAATTAGACAGACATGGTGGCACATGCCTGTAGTCCCAGCTACTTGGGAGGCTGAGGCAGGAGGATCACTTGAGCCCAGGAGTTTGAGGTTGCTGTGAGCTAGGCTGACGCCACGGCACTCGCTCTAGCCCGGGCAACACAGTGAGACTCTGTCTGAAAAAAAAAAAGAAAGGACTTCAGTAATACTATATATGAGGTGGTGGGTGGGGGTTAGGGGAGACCAGAAATGAACCATCAACTACAAATCCATGTCGTGAATTCTGAAAGTGGGATAGGTGCAGAACGCTGTGGGCACACAGAATACAGGATCCAGGCTTGACGCAGTGCCTCACGCCTGTAATCCCAGCTCTTTGGGAGGCCGAGGCAGGAGGATTGCTTGAGGCCAGGAGTTGGAGATCAGCCTGGGCAACATGCAAGACCTCATCTCTACAAAATGAAAAAGAAAAAATTAATCAGACATGGTGGTGCATGCCAGTAGTCCCCACTATTCAGGAGGCTGAGGCAGGAGGATCCCTTGAGCCTGGGAATTGAAGGCTTAGTAAGCTGTGATCATGCCACGGCACTTCAGCCTGGGCAACAGACTGAGACTCTGTCTCAAAAAAAAAGAATACAGGATCCAGGGAGGAGCTGGCCCTCGCTTCAGCCTTGACGAATAAGTAGCAGGTAGCCAGGGAGGAGAAGGGAGAAAGGGAACTCCACGCAGGGAGTACTGAGGGAGCAAATGAACCGAGAGGTGGCCCAGGCTGTCGGGCGGGAAGCTGCAGGGGCATTGAGAAGACGGCCAATTTAAGACCCGACCACATGAAGTTCATGCTCCAAGGTAGGAGCCTTGGTAAAAACCCAGAATATATCTCTTTTACAGGAGACAAATCAAGACTGGGGGAGGGAGGTTCTGGTCCTGAGGCTTCAGATTGTCTGGCTTCGCTTTCCTCCAGCCTCCCTCAACCCAGAAATGGGGCTGGAATGGACCTGGTTGCCAGAGATGGGCCTGGACATGACCTGAGATGAACAAATCAACCCTCCCTCCGAGCATAAATGTCACATTCCAAATGCCATCAGTCAACAAGCATTCACTGAACAATCACCAAGTCCTGCTGCACGGTACCAAGGGGCATGAGGGAAGTTTAAGACACAGCCTTTGGCCTCAGTGACCCAATTTAAAGGAAAAATGACCTAAAACCAGAACAATTCAATTTATGACTTTATCTTTAAAAACACGGCCCAAAGCACAGACTCAGACAGGTGCTTGCTTGCTGACGTTCAGAGCAGTGTTATTCACAACAGCCAAGTGTCCGTAGGCAGGTGAATGGATAAACACAACGCAGTATATAAATACGATGGAACATCATCCAGCCATAGCAAGGGATGATGTTCTGGTACCTGCCACCGCGTGGATGAACCTTGAAAACATGATGCTAAGTGAAGGAAACCAGGCAGGAGAGGACAGATACTACATGGCTTCACGCATTTGAAATACCCAGGACAGTCAAGTTCATAGAGACAGAAAGTAGATTAGAGGTCACCAGAGGGAATAGGAGTTATTGTTTAACGGGCACAGCATTTCTGTTTGGGGTGAAAAGTTTTAGAAACAGATAGTGGTGATGGTTTCATACGATGACGTGCAGTATTGTGAATGTAATGTTGAATGTTGGATGTCATTGAATTACACACTTAAAAGTGGTTAAGGACAAGTGCATTGGCTCATGCCTGTAATCTCAGCACTTTGAGAGGCTGAGGCAGCAGGATCGTTTGAGGCCAGGAGTTTGAGACCAGCCTGGGCAACATAGTGAGATCCCATCTCCACAAAAAAAAAAAGTGGTTAAAATGGCAAATTTTATGGTATATATATTTTTACCACAATAAAAAAATAGCTTAAAAAATGTGGCTCCAGAGCAGAAGATAGTGAGGCTCAACCAATTTAGGAACGCTTCTTGGAGGAGGTGACATTTGAAAAGGTATGGAAAATGTGGGCAAGAGAGGACAAAAAAAAAAGCACAGTGATGGAAGGTGGGGGATGAGGGTGTAAATGACCCCCAAACAGGTGAGTCTGGTGGCCTCTCCTGGGCCAGGTGGAAGGTGAGAACAGAGTCGTGAGAGTCAGAGGGTTGGTAAGGGAGGGGGGACCTTTGGGGAAATGATGGTCACGACATGAAAATATTGCCGGCAAAGAACACTTGAGCTGGGTGTTATTCACTCCACTTTACAGATGTGTAGACTGAGGCTCAGCAAGGGGTCAAGGTTTGCTCACAGCGATACAGCTCGCAGAAGGCACAGGGGCAACGTGGTCTGCAGTCACAGTGGCTCTCAACCCTGGCTTACACGTGGAGCTGCCCCACAGAGCTTCTGAAAAATACACCACCAGCATCTCAGCCCCAGAGATTCCCTTCTCAGTTCCAAGCAGTGAGGCTTTTGAGCATTAGTGGTCCTGAAAAGCTCCCCAGGGACTCAGATGTGCTGACTGGGTTGAGAAACACCGACTGCTCTAAGACCTGCACATTGGACTCCTTTTGCTCCGAGAGTCACTCTCCGCTGTCCTCAGGCATGATGCCCCACTGCTACCAGCCTCATCTGTGAAATGGGCAAAAAAGACTTACCCTGCCTACGTAAGGCCAGCATGAGATAAACAGGACACCTGAGCTTCCCCCCTCCCACCCCTCCCCTCCCTCCGCTGGCCACAGTGGCAGCCCGGTAGGCTGCAGGGATGAGGCGGTGAGAGCAGGGCCCACCAGGAGCACCGTGGAGGACACAGCCCAGAGGCTGCAGGCTGAGGAGGGCAGGCTGGTGGAGCAAATGAGTTAGGTACAGAGCACAGCAGGGGCTGGTTTCTCACCGTCAGGAGAGCTTGATCACCTGGAAAAGAGGCCGGCCACAAGGAAGTTTGGGATCAGAATCGGAAGTACTGGTATGGTCGCGTGGTTTTAAAATACATTTACACAGACAGTTATTAAAATAGCTATAGATGCCCGTGTGTGATGTACGTATTCTGTATGCGTATGTATATGCATTTGACCCTCATTATTCACGGAGCCTGTATTTGTAAATTTGCCCACTTGCTAAAATTTATCTGTAACCCTCAAATCAACACTCACAGCACTTTCGCAGTCATTCCCGGGCATGCGTGAAGCAGAAAAAAAATCTGAGCTGCCCAGTGTGCCGGGTCACCCAGCAGAGGCTGAACAAGGCAGCCCTCTGCCTTTTCAGTTCAGTTCTCACTCTGTAAACCAGGCTATTTGTGGTCTGTTTGGTGTCACATTTTTTGCATTTTTGTACTTTGGTGGGTGATTTGGCTCGTTAAGTAGAGCTCAAGTGTGCCGCTGCAGAGCTGTGGAGCGTTCCCCAGCAGGAGAAGGCTGCGATGCCTCTTACAGAGAAAATGTGTGTGTTAGGTGAGCTTTGTCCAGGCAGGAGTTACAGCGCTGCTGGCCATGAGCCTAATACTGATGAATCAACCACATATATTAAACAAGGTGTCTTGAAACAGAAACACACATACAATGAGGTTGTATATTGATTGTCTAAGGAAAATATTGTGACCAGAGGCTCACAGGAACCTAACCCTGTATTTGTCCTAGCAGCAAAGGTTCAGTATTTTGCTGATTTAGTGGCAACGTTACAGAACGTAACCACTGTAGATATGGGAATAGGGTGTGTGTGTGTGTGTGTGTGTGTGTGTGTGTGTGTGTGTGTGTCCTAGGGCCTGGAAGTAATGTCCCCCCAGTAACAGCTAGCACACTGAGCTTGCAGATCTTAGTTTCTAAGTACAACTCTCCGCCAGGCACAGTGGCTCACACCTGTAATCCTAGGACTCTGGGAGGCTGCGGTGGGTGGATTGCTCAACGTCAGGAGTTCGAGACCAGCCTGAGCAGGAGCAAAACCCTGTCTCTACTAAAAGTAGAAAGAAATTAATTGGCCAACTAAAAATATACAGAAAAACTTAGCCAGGCACAGTGGTGCATGCCTGTAGTCCCAGCTAGTTGTGAGGCTGAGGCAGAAGGATCGCTTGAGCCCAAGAGTTTGAGGTTGCTGTGAGCTAGGCTGACACCATGGCACTCTAGCCCGGGCAACAGAGTGAGACTCTGTCTCAAAAAAATAAAATAAAATAAAAAATAAGTACAACTCTCCACTAAAAGGAACCAGGGGTCCCTATTGTAAGATTGGAGCAGGGAAAGTACAAATGAGCTGGGAACATTTTATTCTGCCAGAAAGTAAGGAAATACTCAAAGAATGATGGGGACATGTCAAAGGACACAAAAAGTCAGGTTGAAGGGGGTCCGCTTGGCCCAATCTGGGACAACGTGAACATTAGAATAAATAATATTAACTGCTTTCAGCCAATTAAATAAAATAGGAATCCATGAGTCCATCCTTATATAAACAAACAACTGGCATAGAAAAGAAGGTTTTCCTTAGAGCAGAACGCCAACCAGTAGACGGCAGAAGGAATGACAGAAACAGAGACATCGCCATTGGCAAGCACCATAGTGGTGTCGATTCGGATGGGGGCTGTCGACAGATGTCAAAGCTGGCGGGCAGAGGGGCATGTTGGCGTGACCTCCTATTTTCTCCCCACGAAATACTTATTTACGACAAAAGGGATAGAGGGGACTTTATGGTGGAGCAGCCTGGCAGACACCAACCTGACTGAGGGACGGAGGTCCCGAGCATCTGGGTGGCCTTTATTTATTGTCAAGGATGCATGCGTGGCCGGGTCCCATCACGAGGAAACACGAGGTGAGCTCATGCTGAGGGCTGCCCTACGGACTAAAAGGCCTGAGCTCTTTAAGACTGCTAAGGACACAAAAGACAGGGGAAGACCGAGAAACTGGTCCAGATTGAAGGAGATGGGTGAGATACAACAGCTAAACGCAATGCATGGTCCTGCCTTCAGTCCTGGACCACACGCACCCAAGACATCGCTGGGACAGTGGGCGACACTTGAGCAGGGTCCGTGGATGGGACAGTTGTCTTGTGCCAGTATCAATTCCCTAATTTGGAGAGCTGCCGAGGGATTTACACAGGCAATTATTCTCGTACTGATGGGCGTCATGTGTGCATCTCTCAGATTGAGGAAAAAGATGAATGGGTCCGTATAAAGAGAGAGGGTGACAAAGCAAATGTGGCGCAATGTTCAAGAATGTGCATGAAGGGGCTAAGGGAGTTCTTGCAAAGCTTCTGTAAATTTGAAATGATTTCAAAATACATTATTAAAAAAATAATAAACACGTGTACCCAAGTGCTTTGCAAACTGCACAGAAGGTACAAGGGGACTGTTGTAATCTGTTTTCTGAGCATGGGGGGTTGCTCTGAGAGGATGTGGTCTGTTTGTGGGGGGCGATGTTGCCATGGCATGTGTGCTTATTTATTTTCCATCTCCCGGGTTAACCCCTTCTCCCCCAGGGCAACAGGTGATGCAATCTGTGCTGTGGCAAGGGAAGGGCCACACCTGAGCAAACACCAAACACGGGTTCAGCTGGGATGAAAGCTGAGGCTGTAGTCCCTGTGACTCTTTATGCCTTATCGTGTGTCACAGCTGAGTGCTCCCTGCCATCTGTTTACACAGAGATTTCTAAAACTACACCGCCTCGTGCTTTGCCTGCGCAGAGCCTTGGGAATATCCATACAGTGCTGGCTGGGACCGCTTGCTCCCTGCCTTCTGGGATGATAGTCCCACACCATGTGAACCTCTGTCTTAGATTTAGAGAGGGGGACCCAGACCAGGAAATAGAGGATCACAAGCCCAAAGTCACACATCGTGGCAGGGTGGAGTCGACTGCAATTCCACACTATCGACGTTTATTATGGGCCTAAAATGGGCAAGGTCTGACACTGGGCAATGAACTGGCATTTTTTTCGAACCCTACTCTGCGTGGAGCTGACTACCAGGCACACAGAGACAAGAAAGAGGAAAGACATGAGAATTGCCTGTTCACAAGTCACTTGCAGTCTCATTTGTTTTCTTGTTAATTCCCTCATTCGTTAATTTAACAGGTATGTATTAAGCCTCTGCTCTGTGCCACCCACAGTGCCAATAGTGTGATGTACTTTGGTGAGCAAAACAGACAAGTCCTTACACTCATGGCGAGGTCTAACTGAAAGGACAGACATCACACTGGTGAGCCAAGCTGATGCGTAATTGCAGTTGTGAAGAAGGCTCTGAAGGAAATGAACAGAGGCTGTAAGACAGAAGAAGAAAGGAAGCTGCTTCAGATGCGCTGGTCATGGATGGCCTTTCTGAGGACATAACATTGACGCTCACCTTGGAGATGGGAAAGGAGGAGAGTCACAAACTGAAAAATGGTAGTAGTTATGGGAGCATTCCAGGTGGTATTCTAGATCCATAAATTCTCTTCTATCTTAAAAATATGAGGATTCAAAGTGAAGCATGGAATTCTATCTTGAAGAATATCCTCTTTCTCCTTCTCCACCATGACCAAAACCATCATCATCATCACCATCATCACCAGCATCATCACCACCACCACCATTATCATCAGCTTCATCATCACTGTTATGGGTTGAATCATGTCCTCCAAAAGATGTTGAAGTCCTAGCTCCCAGTACCTCAGAATGTGACCTTATCTGAAAATAGGGTCTTTGCATAATTAAGTTAAGATTCGGTCATGGGAGTGAACCCTAATTCAATATGACTGGTGTCCTTGTATGAAAAAAAGCGGAAATTTGGACACACAGGGATGCAAACAGAGAGAATGCCATATGAACATGAAGGTACAGATCAGGGTGATGGGTCTATGTCTTAGTCTGCTTTTTCATGCTTATAACAGATTCCCTGAAACTCATTAATTTATAAAGAAAAGGAATTTCGGCCGGGCGCTGTGGCTCACTCCTGTAATCCTAGCATTCTGGGAGGCCAAGGTGGGTGGATCACTCAAGGTCAGGAGTTCAAAACCAGCCTGAGCAAGAGTGAGACCCTCGTCTCTACTATAAATAGAAAGAAATTAATTGGCCAACTAAAAATATATATAGAAAAATTAGCTGGGCATGGTGGCACATGTCTGTAGTCCCAGCTACTTGGGAGGCTGAGGCAGAAGGATCGCCTGAGCCCAGGAGTTTG
>CAUYRT010031784.1:0-31572 GCA_963574885.1 Lepilemur ruficaudatus | reverse complement strand
TTATCAGCCCTTTATTGGATGTGTAACAGGTGAATATTTTCTCCCATTCTGTAGGTTGTATGTTTGTTCTCGTGCTAGTTTCCTTGGCTGTGCAGAAGCTTTTTAATTTGATCAGGTCCTATTGTTATTTTTGTTGTTGCTGTCATTGCCTTTGGGGTTGTCTTCATAAATTTCTTGCCTACACCAATGTCTATAAGAGTTTTTCAACATTTTCTTCTAGAATTCTTATGGTTTCATGCCTTAAGTTTAAGTCTGTTATCCACTGTGAGTTGATAATTGTGAGAGGTGAAAGGTGCAGATCCTGTTTCAGTCTTCTACATGTGGCTATCCAATTTTCCCAGCACCATTTACTGAATGAGGATTCTTTTCTCCAGCAATAAGTAATACCTCTTGTTTTAACCTGGATGGAACTAGAGACCATTCTTCTAAGTGAAGTATCCCAGGAACGGAAAAACAAACACCACATGTACTCATTTAAACTGTATTAAATTAGAACTTATCTATCAACACTCATGTGCATGTATGGAAGTAAAACTCAACAGCAATCAAGCAGGTGTGGGGGGAGTAGGAGATGGGTAAATTCAAACTTAATGGGTACAGTGCACACTGTCTGAGGAATGGGCACACTTAAAACTTTGACTCAAACTGTACAAAAACAATTCATTTAACCAAAATGTTTGTATCCCCATAATATTCTGAAATAAAAAAAATAGATCTATTATATCTTATCTAAAGGCTATATGTAAAGCCCACACTTCAAAATACTACATAGCAGCACCAAAGGGTCTGGGCCAGCATCCAGTAATCAAATATATTGATATAATCACAACAAAATATGTGACTCTTCACTCTAAGTGGGATATATATAGTTATATTTTTCCATGCTTTTACCTTCAAGCTTCTTATATTCTTATGCTTTAGTTGTGCCACTTTGTAAATGAAATGTGGTTGATTTTTACTTTTTTATTCAAATTTTAGTCAATTTAATGGTTTGCCAACATTTGCAATTGTTTCCATCTTATTTATATTCTATTTATCCTGCTTTCTCTGTGCCTTTTTCTTTTTTCTCCAACTTTTACTACTATTTGTTTTGCTGACCCAAATTTTCTCTATTTGTTTCTCCACTGCTTATTTGGAAATTTTACATTTTGTTTTTTTTTCTTTTAGTGACTGTTGTTAAAAATGTATTATTAATATATAAACATAATTGACTTTATAGAGTCTAAAATTAATATCTCTGATCTATATAACTTTAATCACACATCTATCATTTTATCTTATTGTTGTTAAATGTTTTACTTCCATCTTGTTTTAATGAATCAAATTAATAATTATTATTTTTTTTTAAAATCAGTACATGTTTAGATTTTCCCCATGTTATCCTAGTTTTTTTGTTCAGTGTTGCCTTCTTTCACTTCATTCTGGTTTCAGTTTCCTTCCTCCTGAAGTACATCCTTTTGTAGCTCCTTCAGAGGGAGTCTGTCAATAGTTAACTCTTTCAGTATTTATTTCATTTGATTTACATATTAGCTGAGTATGGAATTCTTGGTTCACAGATATATTTTCTCAGTACTCTGAGGATACTATTCCACTACCTTTTAGCTTTTGCTTCTGAGATGTCTGCTTTAGTCTAATTGGTCTTTTTTAGGAAATGTCTTTTCTTGCATTGTTACAGAGTTTTGATTGTACATATGTTTTGTAGTTTCTCAATGATGCATCTCAATGTGGATTTATTTTTATTTATCGCACTTAGAACTCACTGTGCTTCCTAAATCTTAAAATTCATATCTGTCACCAATTCTTCTCATCTATTTTTTTCTTCAAATAGTTCCTTTCTCCCATTGTCTGTAGTGCATACTTCTGTAATTCACATCAAATATACATTTTCCTTTTTATTCAGTACCATCTCTTAGACTTTAAAAATGTATTTTCCATCTTTTTATTGCTCTTTGTTACATTTTGAGTAATTTCTTCAAATATTTTTTCTAGTTCATTAAATCTTTCCTCACCTATGTCTAACCTTCCATTTAATCCTTATATTGAGTTTTAAAAATTTTATTGACTGTATCTTCATTTTTAGAAGTTCTTGGTTTTTTTTCTATCTGGCCTTGTTTTTCATAGTGTCTTGCTATTTTATTATTTTTTATTACTTATTTTAAGTATTTATCAATTTTAAGCACATCTATTATATAGTCTTATCTGTTAGCTCTTGTAAGTCCAGACCTGCTACTTGTTATACCTGCTGACTCTTTTATGGTGGGTTGTGTTCTCATGGGTCTTGTTTGGGATTGTGAGCTCATCCTTGGTGGGACTTTGTCTGTTGCCTTCCTATACTGTTGGTTTATGGGCATGTCACTATAGAATGATTTATTTTTGCTTCTGCCTGCTGCTCTAGGGTTACAATCATCCTCAAACCACTTTTTATATTACTTTCAGTGATTGAGATTTGCAGAACAGAACGGTTGGGTAGTATAAATTTATACTTCAGTTATGTACATGGACAGGGTCGATGATTACAAATGGTGAAGGAAAACTTTCTTCTCCCACCCATAGTTCATGCAGACAGGTAAGTTTTCTTGTCATTTCTATGATGGTAGGTAGATATGATTTTTTTTTTCTTGTTCTTTGTTTTAGTGATAGCCTCAGGTTTATAAAGGTATCTCAGTTCTAACTATCCACTTCATATTGGCCTATGCCCCTGGTTTCTGATATCAGCATTCTTTCCCCGTTCTATACTCCTACATTTACCCCAGGATTAGCTCATGAACTTTTTCTTTGTTTTTCATTTAACTCTTTATTTTTGGTTGCTAGATATTTTCCTCAAATTCTTCCTAATTTAACTATGCAGTTAACACATTAACTGCCATGTGAGTTGAATTTAGTTTTGAACCCTGGGCCTCATGAAGCATATGTAACTCATGCGTCTTCACCTTGGGAGCCTCGTGAACTATTTTCCAGGTTGCAAAAAGCTCATTCACAGAATAACAAATTTTTCATTAAATTAGAAAGGATCATTTTGTTTTTGAAGTTTTTATTCTACTTTCATAATAAAACACCCTGGCTCCAAGGAGAAAAAAATTTTTTCTAGTGTGGCAGTCAATGTGTTAAAGATGTATACATTATATTTTATTCAGAACCTCTTAAGTAGATTTTAGAAGGAGCAATTTCAGCCTTTCTGGATAGCTATAGTGGGAGAATTGGAAGGCTGACTCATTTTCCATTTCCTTATCCTGTACTAATGCAGTTCCTTTGTTTATTGTTATTATTGAGCTACAAGACTAGCTATTGATCCCTGTTACATTTTTTATTATTGTTGTTAGGTTTGGCCCCTCATTCTAGTTTCTTTTATTTTTAATCCTGACTCAATTATCTAGTGTTAGCTTTACCTCCCAGCCCTGAGTCATTTGCAAATTTGATGTGCATACCATCTGGGTCTTCCATAATTGTTTGGTAAAAATATTAAACAGGAGCAGTTCATGTAACACAGCCTAGGGACATGCCACTAAAGATCTGTCAGTGAACATTGATCAGAACTCTCTGGAACTGTTACACATGTGTTCACCTCAGCTTACATTTCCAGTTTGCCCAAAACACTCAGTGAATTTGCTCAGCTCAGTCCAATTAGGTTCAGACAATATTTCTTAAGTATACACTGTGTGTGCCATTGTATGCACTGTATACACCAGAGATATAAAGAAGAAGAAGGCATAGCTCCTTCCTTCATGATGCTCATAGCATATTAGAGGAAAATTCAGGCAAGGGAAAAAGCTAGCCATGTGATAATCTCTTCCTGCATTTTGCTCAGGATTAACTTCTTCTGACTGACGGATCTATAGTTTATGGCATCTTCCCCCATTCCTTTCTTGCTAAGTCACAGATATATCGGTTGAATTTATACAATTCATTTGTGGGAAAAGTTTTACAAGGCTAATTTCCATATCTCTTCTCTTTATAATCTGTTCTTAATGAATTCATTTTCTATTTCTAAAATTTCAGAGTATCTTTACATCATTAGACAGTACTAAAAGTATTGAACATATATTAAGTTTCAGATTTTCTTTTCTTCTCTTTTTATTCCTATTCTAACTGTTTTCCCCCCTTGGTTAATTTTTTTCTCAAAACTCCCTCTTTCTTCTCTAAACTTTCTTTTTCCCAAAAAGGCAGTACAATAGAGATGTCTGATATCAATTTGGTCTTTTTTGGCCTGGTCCCCTGTGTTGACTTTCCTGTCCAAAATTTCCCTCTTCCAAGAATTCATCTCAGTTTTTATTATTGGTCTTTGAAAATGTTTTGGGCAAACAATTTTCAGTGAAAGAGCTTAATTTAGTTAAGCATTAAGTTTTTATCTGAGCTAGAAATTTTACATTTGATCTTTATTCTTTTCTCTCTGTAACCCTAACATTCATTCACGAATCTGGAAGTCCTGTCAATATTTCTTCTTGGAAGCATTTCATGTCTGTTCCTGATGCTTCATTCCTGTATTTGGTGCCCCAGTGCGTGTTCTTATCCTTTCTCATTTAATAGTGGGATAACCTCCTCAATGTTTGCCACTTCTCCTGACTTTAATCTTAGTCCTGTGTTTTTCAAACTATGATTCGTGATCTATTAGGTCATAAAATCAGTTCACTTGTTCATGATCATAATTTTTTAATGATATAAAATAGAAGAGACAGAGAATATTGGAGCCCATGACATATAATGAAAGTATTTTTTCATGCAGCTTTTGTCTTAATTATTTATATATATGCTAACTGTTAACTTTCCATCTATAATAGGAAATTATAATTGTGTAGGTTGTCATTTGTAGGTGACTGGGTGGCTTAAACAACAGGAATTTATTTCTCATAGTTGTGGAGACTAGAAAGTCCAAGATCAACCGACGTTCAGCAGAGTTTGGCTTCTCTTCTGGTGAGGTCTCTCCTCCAACCTTGTAGACAGCCACCTTCTCGTTGTGTCCTCATAGCCAAACCCTGTCAAACCATGATCTTGGACTTTCCAGCCTTCGGAAGTGTGAGAAATACATTTCTGTTCTTTAAGCCACCCAGTCTTTGTTATTTTGTTATGGCAGTCCAAGCTGAGTAATACAGTAATTAAATCAAGTAGTGTTGATTCTGTTACTTGCCTCCAAGAATTTTGAAAATTTCATAGGGTTGTTGTAAAGATGAACTAAAATCACGTATATTATCTGTCACATGGGAAGTTTTCAACAAATGATTGTTATTATTATTACTATATATTAAGTTCTTACTTTTAATGTTATTGATAGGTTCTTGGAAACTGTGACTTTTATGTGAAACAATATATAATGAAACCAATTTTACCAAAGGCTAATTGATATAAACAAGAGTTGAGTTCCCACAGCATACTTCTGGTCACAATCACCAAACATCTAAAACAAGACCAAAACACTTCTAATATTAAGCATTGAAATAAATATAAGCTATATATTCATTTAAGAAAGATTAACAAAAACAAATAACATAATTATTTTCCACTTAGGTCTAGTTCAGGGTTGGCAGCAGCTCAGGGTGCAAGGTGGGAACCAGTGCTGGACAGAATGCCATCCCTCACAGGGTGCACTCACTCACGCCCACACTCGCTCAGACGAGGACCATGTAGACATGCCGGTGAACCTAACACGCACAGCTTTGGGTTGTGGGAAGAAACCAGAGTACCCAGAAACAACCCATGCAGACATGGAGAGAGTGTGCAGACTCCAAAAAGACAGTGGCCCGGGCTGGTCATCAATTTTTTTTTTCTCATCAATGTTATAACAAAGCAGTGTTGAACAAAATGGCATAATTTGAGGACCTGCTATATTGTTATTAGGGACAAAGGAGTGTAGAGTTTTAGAAAGTCAGAAAAAACATGGGGAGTCACCAGGTCCAGAGTAGTGTCACTGAGGGAAGTCAGCTTGAGATGTCTGGGATGGTGTGAGAAGCACAGCAACATGGAGTGCCTGGAGAATGAGCTGGACAGGAATGACATCAGAGAGGAGGCCTCAGCCGACCATCAGGGACATACAGCAGGGCTTCCTTCCTCTGCCAGCCTTAGCCTCACGCACCAATGCCTAGGGTAGAAGGAGGCCAGACCCTCACACCAATACCCCCACTCAGACAACTAGGAAGCTGCTGTTGGATATTATCACTCGAGCCTGGAGAAGTCTGTAGATCTCTCCAGGCATCCCAGTCCTTTGGCAAAGAATAGCAAAAACCAATGTCTGCCTTCAGGGAGGGTTGAGACAACTGAAAACAGGGTGTTTGTTATAAATTTTGAGTATATAAGTCCTAGAAATCTTTTCAGATCCTGCTCAAAGGACATTTGCTTATTGAAACGTTCAGTGTTTCCTAGTGAAATAAATTACTCCTTTTGTATGCTCGCAACATTTAGTTTGCAGCTTTATCATAGCTTGTCTTGTGTATGGTGCATCATTTTTTTTTTTTAACCAACTTTATTGAAGTATAATTTACATAAATTTACCAAGTTGTACAGCTGTTCACACAAATCAGTTTTAGAACATTTCCTTCCCCCTATTGAGACCCCTAATTCCCATCCCCAACTACATTCCAAGCATGCCCCTCCACAATGCTCACTGCATCCCTCAGATGTGTGTCTACCCCCCCCCAATCCCCGAATCCCTGGTGGACACCACCACCATTTGAGCACCGTAGTGTTAATCAGTCTGTACCAATTTGATGGCGAGTACATGCGCCTGGCATGCATCGTTTCTTTCATCCCATCAAGATTATAAATTTCTTGAAGACAAGGATTTTGCCTTGAGCCATTGATACATTCCCACAGAATTAGAAAAGTGCTTTGTACACGATAGATGCACAGTACGTGTGGAATGAAAACTCAAATTAGTGACCTTATAGATAAATGGTATCATAATTGCAGTTGACTATTTCCTAAAGCTGATTAACTGTGTGATTGACAGATGTGAATTATAGGTGGCAACTGCAAGCGCCCTCGTATGGTTGGTTTGGAGAGGGTGCCAGAGGCCTAACCTTAATCAAGGAGCCAGAGCCAGAAGGTTTGCCTGTTGATATATTATTTCTAGACAAAGAGGACCATTAAAAGTAACACACAATTTTGCCCTTTGTGAGTGAGCCAGACCCCAAAATCACTAAACCAAAGTGCAGTTGACCCTTGAACAAAAGGAGTTTGAATTTTGTGGTTCTACTGATACTCAGATTTTCTTCCTCCTCTGCCACCTCCTCCTCCTCTTCAGCCTGCTCAGTATGAAGAGGAGGATGAAGACCTTTAACATGATCCACTTCCACTTAATGAATAGTAAATATATTTTCTCTTTCTTTTGATTCTCTTAACAACATTTTCTTTTCTCTAGCTTACTTTATTGTAAGAATATAGTGTATAATAGACATAACATACAAAATATATGTTAATTGACTGTTTATGTTATTGGTAAGGCTTCCAGTCAACAATAGGCAATTTAATAGTTATGATTTGGGGAGTCAGAAATTACATGCATACTTTTCCACTGCATAGGGGTCAGTGCCCCTAACTCTTGCATTGTTCAAGGACCAACTAACTGTACTTTGTGAAAACACCTTGCCTTAATATCTGTAATCCACAATGACATTGTGTTTAGATGTAATCACATTAATATCAACAGATTATTACTGTTGAGGCCCAGATACTCTCCTTGGATGTTCCCCAAATCCTCTTTGGGGCTGAGGTCTCTGTTCCTTCTCCCTCCTCCAGAGTAGCTACACACCATCCTGGAGAGAGCAAGCCTGGGCCTTATAGACTCCTCAGAATGTCACCATGGAGTGAGGACTTTCTCGCCTATCTGAGCTGAAGCCTGGGGTAACTTTTTACACTAAAGGACCCTTTCCCAGTGACTTTCAGGAGAGCAGGCCATCTGTTTTTCACTCACTTCTGCCTGGACTACTAAGAAAAGTAGTTATAGAGAAAGAGAAGCAAACCCAACATGGGGTTTTCGTCACTGGCAATGTTTCCACGAGTCCGAGTATGCTGGCGTCCAAGCCCAAACCCCCAGGAGCTGGCTCAGTGAGCACCTGCTCACCTCTGCCCGGGCCCAGCCACACCAGTGACTGCAGTCTCCATGCTGTGTCACCAAAGAAGCTGCACGTCTCATGCTGCCCTGCGACAGGTCTAAAATACATTTATCCTATTCCCAGGAACTGTGCTTCTTAACATCTTGTTTGAGGTACAAAGCTAAGTACCCTCATGACAGAAATCAGTCAAGCTATTAAAAAAAAAAAAAAAACCTGAGAGTTTATTATTACAATTAAAGCTTCTAAAGTAGCTGGCTATGAATGAACAGTAACATTTTTCAAAAGAAAATAAACTGAGAATGGACCTATGTGAGATGTGGAAAATATTTTAAAGCAAAGGAAATGATTCACCACCTCAAAGACGTGAAACTTAGATGAATTATGCAGGTCAGTTTTTAACTTCTGTGGAGAGCCTCTATGTTTTGGATAAATCCATATGTGTGTGCTTTGCATAACGCTCATGGAAGATTGTTTAACAGAACCCGTTTGAGTGATTTTAGCCATTTCGTCTAAGAATCGGAGTGGTGGTGGTAGCATGACCTGTGGAATAGAGCTTTGTTTATATAATGGACCCTTTGTAAAGTAATTAAAAAGTGACCTTTGGAATATTTGACTTGGTTTGTTTTGTTAGATTTTTCTTATTATTTTTTTCCCCTGGAGTCTGTTTTTGCAACTTAACATATCTAAGTGAACGCGTTAAGAGAATATATTTTGTCCTTTGTTTCATGAATCAAATGGTTGTACAGGTGTTCAGTAAAAATAAATAAATCATTTTGAAAAATATATTTATTCAAGTTATTTTCTAGCTGTTAACTAAAGTAAGGATTTTATGGTACAGTCAGATTTGTTCAATATTTAGGCATAGGAATAAATGTTTCAGTAATTTTTATAGTTCTAGATATTTTTTCAGATAAATTTCATTTTTAGTAGATTCCATTTTTCATTATTAAAGGGGCTTAAGTAATATATATTCATGGAATTGCTTTGCTACTTTGAAGTTAATATTAAATATTACTTAAAATTATAATGGAGGAGGGTTTGAATTGTATTTGTGTTTCTCATTGGAAGGATAATTAATAATTAATTTAATTTGGAGGACCTGATGAGGCAGAAATTAAGCAATCAGGGAAAGTCACCATGAGGGGGTCTGGGGTTCTAGGTGTGGAAGGCCTGTGCAGAAATTAAACTTGACCAATAGTGAAATGGCTGTTTTGCAGGGTAGTGAGCTTCTTATCACACAAAGTATTCAAGCAAAGGCTGAATGACCTCAGATCCTGGAGTGTAGTGGGTTTCTACATTCTGTGAGGAAATGTTCAGCAGGGAGGTGCTTCTGAGGGCTCTTTGAATTGCAGAACAAAAGTTCTAAGTCGTTTAGTTTGTTGTGATTGTGTACTTTTTGTTGAACTGAGTCAATGTTTGAACTCATCCTATGATCATTCTTCTCTTGAAAAGAAAACCAATAAAAGAAATTGCTCTTATTTGAGCTATAATCGAACACATAACTTTTCTAATTTTCAGAGCCTAAAATAAATGGGTTTGGATCATAACCCTGAAAGGCACAATCCTGATCACCATGATCTCAAATGTTGAAATACTGAAAGATCCAAATCCCTGAAATCCAAATCTCTAAAGTCTGAAGTCCCTAACATCTAAAATCCCCAAAATTACAAAGGATAATTGCATCACGTTAGGCAGAACTATTACTCTGTTACTGTCTTTATTTGGAAGTTAATATGGCTTAAGGGTAATGTGTCAATATATGGGTGCCAAGCTGACAAGGAGTAGACTTGTATACCTGATTTTAGATGTCAGTTTGACTGAATTAAGGAATACCTAGAAACCTGGCGCAGCATTATTTTGCATGAATCTGTGAGGGTGTTTCCAGAGAAGATCAGTGAGTGAATCTGAGTGGACTAGGCGGGGAAGATCTGTCCTCAGCGTTGGCAGGCACCATCCAGTAGGCTGAGGGCCAGAAAGAACAAATACAGAAGGCGAATTGGTCTCTCTTTGAGAGCTGAGACAGACTTTTCTACTGCTGCCTTGGACATCAGAACTCGAGGCTCACTGGCCTTTGGATTCCAGGACTTAAATGAGTGGCAGTCTTAAGACTTTTGGCCGGAGCCTTGCTACTGGTATCTCAAGGTCTTTGGCTCACAGATGGCCTGTCATGGGATTTCTCAGCCACCCTAATAGCTCCAATAGCCTGAGCCAATTCCCCAATAAATCTCTCATACATCTATATACGTATTTTATTGGTTCTGTCTTTCTGGAGAACTTTGACTAAAACAGATTTGGTATTGGGAAGCCCAATGTCATCCCTTCTTACTGCATTTCTTTTTTTCTTTTTCTTTTTTTCTCTTTTTTGAGACAGAGTCTCACTCTGTTGCCCAGGCTAGAGTAAGTGCCATGGCGTCAGCCTAGCTCACAGCAACCTCAAACTCCTGGGCTCAAATGATCCTTCTGCCTCAGCGTCCCAAGTAGCTGGGACTACAGGCATGTGCCACCATGCCCAGCTAATTTTTTCTATATATTTTTTAGTTGGCCAATTAATTTCTTTCTATTTTTAGTAGAGACGGGGGTCTCGCTCTTGCTCAGGCTGGTTTCAAACTCCTGACCTTGAGCGATCCGCCTGCCTGGGCCTCCCAGAGTGCTAGGATTACAGGCGTGAGCCACCGCACCCGGCCTTCTTACTGTATTTCTTAAAACACAGTGGAGGAGGTCTGTGAAATTATGTACTAGGAAAAAAGTCTGTGATAAGTGTATGAGGCTACTTGATGGTGAGAGATAAAAGTTTAAAACCTGAGTGTTATTGGTGCTGTGAAAGCAGAAAATTGCTTGATTTCAACGGGCCACCAATAACCAGACTTTGAAATGTACAGCATATACTTACAAAATTTGTAGACCACTGCCACTCTCCAAATATTAATGTATAAGTGCAGTAACTGGTTTAAAGATCATAGAATTGAAAACATAAGCCAAAATACAAGAAATCTCCCCTGCCCAATTATTCAGTTGTGTATGACTTCTGCCCCCGCATACATGGCACCATGCTTGTCTTCAAAAAATGCCTTTTGTCAAAAAATAAAAAGAATTCAACAAGGTCAGCAACCTTCTGAGCCAGACGTTTGCTAGAATTGAGGTTCGTTTAGTGTTATAAAACACATTAAATGGTGAACTATTTTTGATTAGGAATTTGACTGTCGACGAAGATAGACTTCTTATATTTACCATTAAATCTAACATGGAAAAACTAGCGTGTGCTTCACTTTGGCTAATGGAAGGGCACTTTCAAAACTGTCCCCACTGTTTTGTTTTTTAATCAACTATAGACTATTTAAGCCCTTGTTGGATCCAAAAATTCTGGTACTTATCTGCTCATTTATGTATTAATGACTGGAAAAAATGAAGCACTTTATAAACTTATTTGAAGATTTGGTGTATATCGTAGAAGAAAATGAATTTCAACTGAATCGCCAAACCATAATGACAGATTTGGAATTAGGTGTGATCAAGGCTTCTAAAAATGATTTTCAAGGTGTTACCAATAAAGCTTGTTTTTTCCATTCAGCCCAATGCATTTGGTGGAAAATTCAGATGCGTGGGTTGGCCGTGCTATATGGCAATGATGAAAACTTCAGTTTGAAAATGTGTCATTTGCCTGCATGGCATTCCTTCCAGCTGATGACATTCCAGGAGCTTTTAATCAATTAAAGCCGCATTTGCCTGAAGAAGCCAGTGAAGTTAATGACTGGTTTAAAAATAATTAGGTGCATGATAGGATAAGAAGACAGGCAGTGATGTTGCTATTTGATCATAAGTATTGTTTCCACCAAATCTGTGGTCTGTATACGATTGCACATGGAATGGATGTCTGCATACCCAAGACGACATAGAAGCATGACCCAGAAAATGGGAAAGTTTAACAGGAAATGCTTATGTCAGTGTACATCAAATCATAGAAGAATTTCAGAAAGAGAAGTGCCATGTAGAAAATGAACGTGATTGTATTCTCCAAGGAGAGCCATGTCCTAAAAGAAAAAAAGCAGCTTTTCATTTGCAAGACTTCAAGATACAGTTAGATTGGGAACGTTAGCCAGCTTTTATGGACAGATCCACGCAATTGCCTATAATCTATCCTTGTAATACACTTTTTCATATGGCAAATTTTCTTTTTAGTTTTTTTTTCTTTTTAGTTTTATTTCACTATTTTAAATTGTCAGCACTATCTTTTACAATTCATTATGTATTTTGTCTTCGCATCATGTCCAATACTGGACATATAAATTGTATATAGACTTTCGGAGAGTTTTAATTTGTTTTATGCACTTTTTAAAATTTGACTCCATGAAGGTGCGTTAACGCAAAGTTGACTTTGTGCGTAAGCACTGCGCTTGTATGTAAAAACTTTGAAACTTTTTCAGTAAATGAAGAGATATCCTTTGTGTACATCTGCATTTGTAAAAGATAAAATTTCTCAAGATGTTGGCTCTTTGGATGACTGCATCAAGTTTTGATGCAGTCGTGACCCATCAAGGTTTTTGATTGATCTTATTAAAAGACATAGGTTGTTCATCATATTTCGGATGACCGCAGTTATAAAACTGGGTGCACACAGTTACCAGCCTTGGTAACTGTGGTAACACATGATGGCATGTGTTTATACATTTCCCTTTTTGACCTATTTCTTTATGAATATAGTCCATATGCTCATAACTGCTACATGGGTGTTATTGTAGTTAGTAAACCTGAGCATTTATGCTGGCCAAAATTATTACCTGTTTCATTATGTAAAGTGGCCTATGAAGTATTCTGTCATATGTTTACATGTTTTTTAAATAAATTCCCTTTTAAAAATATAATTAAATATCTTTTAAAGAATTTTTAAAACTATTTTTTCCAGAATTATATTTTTAGAATCTTTGTAGGATTTCAACATTTGGGATCATGGCGTTCAGGATTGTGTCTTTTGGGATTCTGATCAGCTCTCAAATAAATCACATAGGGTACAAAAGATTTGAAGTTTTGAAAGGCATGCAAAAAGGTCCCTCAAACTTATTACTCTGGTAACTTTAACTTAAGCTAGAGAAGAGAAAAATAAATGTCTTAGCTATTTTTAGTCCTTCAGGTCATCTGTACTTCAAGCAATTGAATCTTGCTCATAGCCAGTTCATATTCCTTCTTTACATGTCTAATTTACCATTGTATATATTCACATATATTTATGTAAAATCAACTATCATGAAAAACACTATATATTTTGGGTGCAGAGGACCCTGATTTATGTGGAAATATCATGAGGGGACACATAATCCCAGCTCCTCCCATATGCAGCCATCTGTCAGTGAGATGTTGAGGGGTAACCGAGTCTAATAGTTTTCAGTCTCAGTATCAAGGCTGCCATCATGTGGGGAAATTAGAGGTAATTGTCATGCCATTGTCTAAGACTGATTGATATTATCAGACATGGTGACTCTCAGGGTACCCTACTTTCTCTTTTTTCTTTCTGATCTGTGCTACCCCACTCTAAAAATGCCAAGCCTGGACTCTCTGACCTGCTCCTGCATTGTTCTGATGATCCTATATAATCTTTCATTCTCTCCTTTCCCTAGTTTCTTATTATTTATAGCAGTTGTCACCACATGAAATTATATTATATGCAGCATTTATTTTACTTTTTAAAATTGTTGTTATGTCCAATCCTAATTAGTTCCACTAGAATGGAAGCCTCATGAGGACAGGGAACTTGTCTGCCTCAGCCAGTGCTGAGTCCCCAGTTCCTAGAGTAGTGCCTAGTGTTATACGTATAGGTACCAGGAGTAAATCTTTCAACATGCTTATTGGTTCATTATCTGCTTAAGTGTCTAGTAATGTTGATTCAATTGCTATAGATTTCTTTCTTAAAACTATGCTCTCTCTCATCGGATGTGGTTCCTTGCCTCTCCATTATCCTCTCTTTTGCTGTCATTGTAAAATGTTTTCTCCAATCTGCACCTTGAAGGGAAGCCAAATCTCACAACCATTTAAAGAAAAAACCAGGCAATTACTTTTTCAGATCCATCCATCTTTTTACTTTCTCTTCCTTGTCATTCCTTTCCCTCATAGCTCACGTCTTAGAAGTGATTGTCTGCTCTGCTGTTTCGGCCCCATTCCCTCCAAAATCTTCTGCCGTTTGATTTGTGCTCGGTTCATACTTTATAAGTTCCCCTCATTGAGATACACTTTTTCGTAAAGTTTCTCATAGCCACACCTAAAAGTGCCTACATTATGCTTATTCTGACCTTTCCCAGTTCACCACCATGCTGTTGGATTTGGTTCGGTAGCACGTGGGACATCTTCCTGTGGGAACCCTGGGGCTGGTTAGTAGTCTTTGTGACTCCAATTTACGGCCTAACTCCCTGCTTCTTCTCTTCCTATGATCCATCCACAATCACCAGCCAAGAAACAAATCCTTACTTACAGTTCTTATTGTTCTCAGTGTCCCTCGGAAATCTTGTTTCAAAATTTAAATTTTCTTTTATCTACAAATATTCTAGAACACAGATTTTTTTCCTTTAGTGTTGATGTGTGACTGGTTGCTCTCATTTGATCTTCACAAAGAGACCAAGTTGAAGTTGAAAAAGCTGCTCCAGAGGGATTCCCAGCTGAAAGCCCTACGTACACATATTCATTTGACAAGTTTTTTTTGTGTTTATTTCACTGCCTGCTATGTGCAGACATTGTTTCAGGGTTTGAGGACACTAGGGTAAACCAGGCAGAGAAAGTCCCTGCTTTCATGGATTTTACTTTCAGTTTGAGTATTTTATCATTCAAAAGAATTTTTAAAAGGACTTCTTACATTTAATTGGGTTTTAAATTAATATTGAATCTGTTAAAGCTGTGTATGCATATACCTACTTCAAGGCCAGGCCCAGTGGCTCACTCCTGTAATCCCAGCTCTTTGGGAGGCCAAGTTGGGAGGATCACCTGAGACCAGGAGTTTGAGATCAGACTTGGCAACAGAGTGAGACCCCATCTCTAAAAAAGTGAAAAAAATAGCTGGGCATGGTAGTCCCAGCTACTTGGAAGGCTGAGGTGGGAAGATCCCTTGAGCCCAAGAGTTCAAGGCAACACTTCAGCCTAGGTGACAGAGTGAGAACCTGTCTAAAAAAATAGAAACTTACTTCAACCTACAGTCTTATGATTCAATTTTTATAGCTAGTCATTAATAAAAGTAAGAACAGTCTCTTTTGTTTATTATCATATAACATTTGGTCAGTTCAAGTCTAACAGTTGAAATTTTCCTAAACACTTAGCACCAATCCTAATTTAGGTAATTAAATTCCATTGAATGTCTTAAACCTCATTTACACGTTTAATGTATCTTTGTTATACACCTCAAATGTCTGGTGGGGCAGACTTACACACCTAGCAAACAAATCATTCTAAGCACATGAGTAACTTAAAAAATAATAATAATCACACATATACATATAGTAAATCAATCTCTCAATATTTGTTTCAAAAATTAAATCAAATGTACTAACACCTTTTAATTTAATACCTCAGGTCTGAAACAAATTACATTTTTCAAATTCAAATCATAATCTCTTTAAGAATTTCAAGCTCTTTAAATAAAATAGCCAAAATAGCCTAATAATATGAAAGGACTCTTATAGACATTGGCCTAGGGAAAGAAATTATGAAGAAGACCCCAAAGGCAATCACAGCAACAACAAAAATAAATAAATGGGACCTGAATCATATTTAAAAGCTCTGCACAGCCAAGGAAACTATCACAAGAGCTAACAGACGACCTACAGCATGGGAGAAAATATTCACATGCTACACATCTGTTAAAGGGCTGATAACTAGAATCCATATAGAATTCAGGAAAACCAACAAGAAAAAATCAAACAACCCCATTAAAAAGTGGACAAAGGACATGAACAGAAACTTTTCAAAAGAAGACAGACTAATGGGAAACAAACATGAAAAAGTGCTCAACATCTCTAATCATCAGGGAAATGCAAATCAAAACCACAATGAAATATCACTTAACTCCATTGAGAATGGCTTTTATCAAAAAGTCCCAAAACAATAAATGTTGCCATGGAGGTGGAGAGACAGGAACACTCATACACTGCTGGTGGGACTGCAAACTGCTACAATCTCTGTGGAAAGCAATATGGAAATACCTCAAAGTGCTGCAAGTAGATCTACCATTTAATCCAGCAATCTCATTACTAGGCATCTACCCAAAGGAAAAAAAGACATTCTATAAAAAAGACATCTGCACTCGAATGTTTATAGCAGCACAAGTCACAATTGCAAAGATGTGGACACAACCCAAGTGCCCACCAATACATGACTGGATTAGTAAAATGTGGTATATGTATACCATGGAGTTCTACTCAGCCGCAAAAAACAATGGTGATATAGCACCTCTTGTATTATCTTGGATAGAGCTGGAGCCCATTCTACCAAGTGAAGTATCCCAAGAATGGAAAAATAAGCACCACATGTACTCACCATCAAGTTGGTATTAACTGATGAACACTATGTGCACATACAGTAGTAACATTCATCAGGTGTTGGGCAGGTGGGAAGGGGGAAGGGGGGAAGGATCTATTCACACCTAATGGGTGCGGTGCGCACTGTCTGGGGGATGGACATGCTTGAAGCTCTGACTCGGGTGGGGCAAAGGCAATATTTGTAACCTAAACAATTGTACCCCAGTAAGATGCTGAAATAAAAAAATGAAAAATATATATTCCATAAAAATATTAAGAGTATGGGTTTGATTTACTTTGTCTCTATTCTTAATTATTTAAACTTTCCTGGGGTGGCAAAGTATCCAACACAATTAAGATAAATAGTTTTACCATCCTTAGATGGCTGAGGTTACTAGGTTGAAAAATTGAAATATCACGATGGTGAATTATTGGTCAGAGACTGGCCTGATTTGTATTTTTCAAAGGTGGCTCCTGGTTGCTGAGTAGAGAAGGATTGAGGGGGGTCAGAGTGACTCCTTGGTTCTGTGTAAGTCTTCATCAGCTGTGGATGGGAGGAAACTTTATCTGGCTCTCTTAAGTTACTCCTTATTAGCTCCCAAGGCTCTGCTCCTTGCACCCCTCTGTTCTTTTGCCTAATGAATGCCCTTTTAATGCCTTTTCTGGTCCTTTGATTTTCATTTCCTCCCAGTTCTACTGAGGTGGAGTGGGATGCTTTAGATTCTAGGGGCAGAGGAAAATCTGGCCCCAGGAAAAGAATAAGTTAGGGGAGTAAAAAAAGAAAAAAGAAAACATCTTTACACACAGGCATAGAAAAAAAATCTAAAAGTATACACAACATATGCTAACCTGCATTATCTTTGCGGGACAAGATTACGGAGGACTTTGACTTTGTACTGTATGACACAATATGTTTTTGATAAGGAACATATACTATTTCTATCATCAGAGAAATACATATAAAAATAATTAAAAGAAATGCAAATCAAGGGGATTGATGTGGCAATAGAAATAGAAAAGTGGAAGTGAGTATCAATGAAGAATTGAGCCTGACCATTTTAAGCTATAATTATTATTAAATATTTTATCTTTATATAATTTTAGAATAAAAATAACTTTTGATATAGCAGAATTTGATGTGTCTTTCCAGCCTGATTGTGAGGAATAGTCACTGTGAGTTAGGTTCCTATGTAGATCAGCCTTTTTGGAGTGATTGACTCCATGGCGCAGTAATTACAGTGGAAATAAAACCAATTTGGATTTTGTAGCTGTCACAGAGAAAGCAGCAGTATGATAAACAAATATGTAAACACTACATTTTTGCATGAAGCACTACCAGGTGCTTTCATAGGGATTTACAGGAAGTGGAAAGGAAACTATTACTTACCTTAGAAAACTTGATATAATTATGGAATCATCCATAATGGCTATGTTCACCAAAATACTTGTATATTAATTATTTATTTAGAAAGAAAATGGTGGCTTCTGGATCATATTAATCTATTTAGACAATGTTATTATCTCATGCTGTTAGTATTTTGAAGTTGCTGTAAAGGTTTTTTTTTTTTTTATGAGGGGCACAGTGAATGTGTTTAGACTGATGACACTCATATCACTGAATTGAATAGACTGAATATTGGAGCTCCTTAGCTGAAAAAAAAATCGAGCTGTTTTACATGGCCTGGAAAAAAAGGTACAAGATTTCTGCTGTTGAAGGAAAGCTTCATAGACAAAATTGTTTCAGCATTTTATGTATCTGAATTTAGCGATCTGTACTTCAAAGCCTCCAGGACATTGACAACACAAGACAGATTATACCCTCATAAGGAGCTACTCACCCACTATCCTAATCTGATTTGATGATAGCACAAGTGGCTGGACAAAATCCTGTGGTTAACACTTCCCATTCAAATATAGACTAGGCAGTGGACACTCCATATACACTGGCACAGCACATGAATTTTACTTATTTGCATTATATTGTGCCTAGAACAGTGCTACAGAAGAAGGGGCACCATAAATGTCTGTTGGAATGAGTGCATGAAGAAATGGATGAATGAAGGAATAAATAGTAAACCTTCAGCAAATTTTTGATTGGATTTTAACAAAATGCATTGTATACTACATACATGAACTTATGGGTAGATACAATATGGCTAGGTTGGCCAGTTTTCAGCACGACCAAATTTAAGCCCTCTCTTTGAGGCTAAGTAAATCATTCAAAATACAACTTTATTGATTCAGATTATTGTGTAGTTACACTAATCAACCATGACTTATTCATCCATTAATATGATGAAAAAAACCAGTTTGACTGCCTACTGACCAGTGTAGTGGCAATATATAGCACTAGACTTTTTCTGTAATCTGCTGCTTTGCTGGCCTTAGAATTGTGGCCACATTTAAAGAAAGAAAACCAGATTAATGAGATGATATTCCAAATACTGTAACAAAATGGACATATATTTTCTATATGTAGCACTTTCTTGGCCCAGATATTCTTAAGTAACTGTTGGGAAATTGCTATAAAAAACAGAGAGAATTGGTCCTATTGTATGCATCTTTATGGTGCAGTATAACCTTCAGGTTAGGAGACCACATGTTCAAGTCACATTGGGGCTGGTTTTCTGATTTAAATTTCAGCACAAAGGATTTACTGGAGATATTGGGAAGATTTCTTGACAGAGCTATTTAATACCAGAATGAATTATTAGGAGCAATTGTGGATTCTCTTGGCAGGCTCTAAATATAGTTCAATTTCTCCTCTGTCTAGGATGGTTTGGGTGGGCCTACCTGAAAGCAGAAGGACAAATCAGACTGGTTCTTCTAGCCCAAAGTTTGTGTGATTCATTATAACCCAAAAGAAAGCCTCAGTACTTAAAGCGATTTAGTAGTTCTTTTTTGTGTGTTCAAATAAGAGCCACACACCATGTTGCACTTTTAAGCTCTAGCTTGGCTGACTGCCCCCTGCGTGAAGACCTGCATTATTGAGTTTTGTTTTCATTCACTAAACCTTTTCCTCTGGGTGGAAATATATGTGCTTGGCCTCGGCTCACAGGGAAATTATTTAATGTGTAACTCTGAATTTAATCTGCTGAGCTAAGTACTGGTAGAATAAAATAAGCTTTTTTTCCCCTTATTTGTAAAGCAAATTATGTTCTTCAAGAGAGGTGACTGCTTATTTCCAGGATGACAGAATGCCTTTGAAAATTTCTGCATAATGAGAATTTAGGAAAAAAATAAAATAATAAATGGAATTGAAAAGATGTTGTAAGAATGTTATGTATAATATTTTTGCTCTTTTAACTATTAAGGAATTTTTGAGATACCTAAAAAGATAATGTACTTCTCTTACTTTGGAAATAGGTGCTTTCTCTATTTTTGTTTTAATTTTCTGAACAAAAAAATGTCCTGAAAATGCATAGCAATTTTTAATGCAGTATAGAAATGTTTTTCATGCAGTGTGAATATTCAACTTCAAACTATCTAAATATTTAAATGAAATAGTCTCAGCTCCAACTCACCTTCTGTCTCCCTTATGTATATAGAAAACAGATCATACTAGTGTGTACAGTTCTTTTAGAATAAAGGCAGACATCCTAAGCAAGATGAGAATTTGGACTATTTATATATGAGTCCTTTTTGAGTTCCAGCTCAATGCCTAACCTCTTAGTATCTAAACTTAACACATATAGGATATATAAAGTGGGAAAATTAAAGTTATTATGAGGGTCATAACTTCTCAGTTTCCTGTATGTTTAAATTTGAAACTTTAATGTTGTAGTAATGGAATTTTGGTTTTTATGTATATATGCACAAGTCTGCTAGACAGATGCTAAAAATGCCAAAGTGGGACCAATCAGACCTAAGAATGTTCTATAAAAGTGACTGTAGGGTTTAGGCATCTTGCTGAGATCACTTTTCTGATTTTTGACAAAGCTGGCATAGCTGAGTAGTCTTCAGTATGTGAGAAGAATGTTCATATCTGCTAAAGAGCATCCTTCAGTCCTATTTGAATACAGGTTGTCTTGACTACAGATTGCTGAAAAACTGTGTGAAAAGTAAATATTTTGTATGTTTTATCCCTTATTGCCACCAAATTCTTTTATTATTTTGGAAATGAACATGAAAAATATATTGGCTTTAAGGCAAAATAGCCTTAAAAACTTTAACTTTCAATTCAGAGAGAATTTTTCTGTGGTATTGCGTTTCCTTGTACAACTCGTATAAGTTTGTCAGGGAAACACACATGTAACTTTGTCCACATCATCTGTTAAAATACAAGACAAATTTAACTTCATTCTCTCCCTGGGGACTTAGTTGTGTGGTCATGCTGGCTATGCTATTATTTTAAATAGTGATCAGATTTCTGTATGGCTGTGAACTCCCCAAGAGTGGGGGCAATGATTGGTTTAATAAGCCCTCCCTCCTTTCGTCCTTCTCTCTAAACTTCTCTTCCTTTGTTCCATAGGTTTACTTGAATGCCTACAGACTTCTAGTTACCCTGACCTAGGCTTAGGAGATGCTGACTTGATTAGTGTAGAATCTCTGTCTACAAGGAGAACATAGTCTTGTGGGTCAGACAGACAAGAAAATCAGTCACTTATTGATTCAGTGGAAGGTATAATGAGTGGAAGAGGGGCATAGAAGAAGAGCCTCCATCCTTTCTTAGTATGGTGATGGGAAGGTGGGAGTGATGGGGAAGTGGTGAGAAAGAGCTTTAAAAAGCAGGTAGCAGTGGAATTGCATCTGAGATGTGGAGATGTAGGAGGTACCCAAGCAAATGAACGTGAAGAAAAGAGAAATTTGGATGCGACAGAGGGCTGGAGGATAAGGTTTGTGATGGGAGGGGGTGACTTGGCCTTTCACGCAGAGATAGAACGAACAACTTACATTGAAGTATGGGTGGAAATGTTGGAAATCCGTTGGGAACTGTAGACAGGTCAAATGGCTAGAGAAAAGATAATGTGGAGATAATGGGAAATGACACGTGAAAAATATTCCAGGTTATAAAAGGCCTCATGTGGCCTACATAGAAAATTGGATCTTATCCTAAAGGCAATTGGAAGTCGCCAAATAATTTAAATCCAAGCAATGTCCCAGTTATACATGTATATAAAAATCATTCTGGTGGCAATATATTAATAGATGATGAATTTGTGGGACGTAAAACTATTTAGGATGGTATTATAATAATGCAGGGTTCTCAGAGGCAAAAGCTGTCTAGAGTCTAGGTAGGTGGCACAAATGATCGAAATGGGCCAATTTCAGAAACTGGAGAACTTGGACTTAGGGCCTATGTTAATAAAGGGAGCAGTCACCACTTGGCTTCAGCCAGCAGTTGCCATGTGGGAAGGCACAGACACCCTACCACACATATATACACACCCTGTTGCACATTCAATATTTACTTCTGACTCTCAGATGGGTGTCAGATGTTTTTAAAAACATCAGTGAGTCAACACTATACTGACCAAACAAAATTAATCTTTGGACCACATATAACCTAAGTCAATGTATCACTGAAGTGTGTTCTTTTGAATACTGAGCTTTGAAAAATGAGTTCTGTGGTCAAATAAATTAGAAGCAATTGGAACTTAACAAAACTGATTTTTAAAATTCACGACGAAAAGAAAATATGTAAGAACAGCTAAGACAATTTTGTAGAAGAACAAAGATAAGTAACCTGCCCTACCAGATATCAAACCATATTATAAATCTATGATAACTAAAATAGTGTGGTATTGGTGTAGGAATGGACAAATAAATTATTGGGATGGAATGGATAGTTCAGAAACAAATTCATGTATATATGAGAATTTAGCTTATGATATAGGTGGCATTTAAAATATTTCAGGGAATGATGTATCATTTAATAAATACTGCTTGAGAAATTAGCCAGAAACTGAGCAAAAACAGTTAAATCCTAACTCATGTTATTAACAAAATCAGATAAATTAAATAATTAATTGTAAAAAATAAAGCAATAAGTAGGGAGAAAAAGAAAAAACACATTTATGATGTTGGAGAACTGAAGGCCCTCTTAAGATATAAAATGCAAAAACATAAAGAAAAAAACCAAATTTGACTTAAAATAAAATTTTTGGTCAATGAAGGTCACCATAAACCATATTAAAAGGTTGGCTACCATCTAGGAGAAAATATGCAACATAGATAATTAATATCCATAAACAGAAATAACTCCTCCTCCCAATGAGTAAGAAAGAAACAATTCACTACAAAATTAGTCAAAGGAGTAGGCATGCTGTCTCATGTCTGTAATTCTAGCACTTTTGAGGTTGCAGTAAGCTATGATGATGACACTATACTCTAGCTTGGGCAACCAAGCCCTTATCTAAAAAGAAACAATTAGTCAAAAGATATGAACAATCAGTTTTCTGAAGAGGAAATACAATTAGTCAATAAATATGCAAAAGTATATTTTATGTGAATATAAAATATGAATATTAAAATATGTCTAATCATATTGCAATCAGATAAATGAAAATTTAAAATGTGAGATATCTCTTGCCCTCTTTAAATTGGCAAAATAAAAATTTGATAATATCAAGAGCAAGTGTGTATGAAAAACAGGAACTCTTCCATTACAGGTCTGAATATATTAATACATTGATAGGGCTGCTTTAGAGGACATCATTGTCAATATCTATCAAAACTGAACCTATGCCTGTGCCATGTTCCAGAAATTCCACTTTGAAGCATCTACTGTAGAGAAATGGTAAAGACTTTTGTCCCTTCCAGCATTGTTTGAAATGACAAGAAATTGGAAAGAATGCAGTTGTTCATCAGTAGAGGACTGGTTAAATAAACCGTACATTTATACTGTGAAAGACTGTACAGACGTAGAGTATGAAAGAGTGAGGTGGATCTACTGATGTGAGAAGCACTGCGGAGTGAACAAAACAAATTGCCCAATACTACATAGAGTAATAAACCAAGCATTTAAAAAGGGAAAAAGACATGAAACAATACTATATGTAAAAAAAAGTCTAGAAGTACACATACAAAAGGGATAACAGTGATTATGGTGAGAGTTTGAGGATGAGGAGGGGAATTATGTTCAAGGGGAACTTAAATGTAATTTAAAACTTTTTAACAAGAATGGATTCCTGCATTTATGAATTACTTGTATAAATCAAAAATAAATGAAAGTATTTTCAGTTATGGTAGAAACTTGAACCTGCTTGTTTTCTTAGGAGGAACAATTAATAGAAAGGGAGAAGTAGAAAACGTAAGAGAGGAGTTAATGGCTGGAGAAATGTCCTTGGGAGGTAGAAAAGACTGAATATAATCTTGAATTCAGTTGGAAAAGATTAGCTCTGGATAGGAGGAGAGCCAATCTCTAAGACCAGAGGGGAGGAGGAATAGAGACTAATGGAGATAAACTTTTGTATGTGGGGTAGAGGCTGGGAGTAGAGAGAGGAGCTGAGAAATTTCCTATATGATAACATCCATTTTCTCTTCAAAGTAACAGTTTGTCCCCCACCACCCCGGTGTCCTATGCTCCTTACTGTAGATATCAGTAAATATGACTGACTGGCTTTCCCACTATTTACCTTGAGCACATTGAACGGCACTAGTATCTTGTTACTACTGGGTTCTTTCCTCTTGTCATCTTTGTGAAGAATAGCTTGTTACTACCATTGCATTTGCTCCCACAAGAACTGCAATTCTGGCCTGAAGACAACAAGGTCATAACAATGGGCTGTGCTGATAAACCAGGCCCTATTGTTTTAAAGAACCTGGGTAACTGCTTTCAAATGGCTTGCCTTGGAGATAGGATCAAGATAGACAACTAGAAGCAGATAGTATGTTCCGTCAAGAGGAATCAGAATAGTAAGTAGATACTCACATTTTGAGCAGATCATCTAGGAGAGAACACTAAGATTCACCAGAGAAGTGATGAGAAATACAAAAGTATGGGGAGAGTTGAAGGCAGCTTGCCCAGCCAGAGACTGGCTAGAGCTGAGAGAAGCTCCTGGATGCAGGGAAACACTAAAAGAGAAATCCCCAGGGCTTCTTGCTCTAAAACAGGCTTTTACAATTTTGACCACAGGAGAACCCCTCGAATCACACAGGCCTCCAGCCTAACATAGGGAGCTGCCTAGAGATTGCACAGAGACATTGTTCTAGAAAGGGAACCCATAGGCATCTGAGCCTAGAGCACCTCCAGCTGGGCACCATCTGAGATCCTTAATACAGGGGATCTACAAATGCAGCTACTGCCACTGTGCTGCTCTGAGGAGAGAGAGGGGAGACTGGGGGCTCCCATACAAGCCTGAGAAGGTCCCTACCACCCTGTTGCAGGTTGCTGTTGAGACTGAAATGTGAGTGGATCACACTCCCCATAGCTTCTTGCCCACACTGCTTGCCTGGAAGGAGCCCTTCCTTGTCTGGTTGCAGGCCCATGACACCATTTTGAAAGTTTAATGCTGGGCTGGCCAAGTTTGGGCTGATGTGGTTGCAGCTCTGGCGAGCTAAGGAGGAAAAGAGAAACCAGGCTCTTGGACACATACCTCAGACAATAACTATCACCGTGCTACTGTGAAACTGAGACATGAGTGGACTGCATGCACACAGCTTCTTGTCTATGCTGCTTGCCTGGGAGGAGCCCCACCGTCTCTGGTTGCAGGGCTATGGCACCATTTTGAGAGTTTAACACTGGGCAGTCTCCCATCTTTGGGCTGAGTTTGAGTCAAGTGGGTGTGGCTACCACCCAGCCAGGGAGGAAAAGGGAAGACCAATCTCTTCTAACCATGTCTACAACCTGCTACGGGTGGCTGTGGGACTGGAGATTAGCCTGCCCAACCCATTACAGCTACCAGCAATACCAATACAGACTCTTTGGGTACCAATGGGTTATTCTACCACTGCTACTGCCATCACCCACATCATACCAGCAGCCCAGGGGCCCGAGAACACACCCAAACTCTTGGCCTGCTGCTCCCATTGGTAGCTTCTGAGCAAACCACCTGGAGGCCCAAAAGCTGGCCCTCCAGGACCCACTAGCACCAGTGCTGGTAATGTAAACTGCTCTGGGGCCTACAAATAGGCACACTCAGCCAACTGCTGCATCACTGGGGCCAGAAGACTGGCTTGGTTGACATCTAAGTCCCCAGCAAAACTTCACCACAACCTCAACTAATAACTGTACCCCAAGCCACCAAGGGAATCACAGATATCACTGACCCTGTGTACTACTGAAGAAATAATATAAAGATCACTCCTACCACAGGCACTCCAAATCAAAGCCAAAGTGTCCTACTCAAGTAACAACACATTTACATTTTTAGGAAAAAATTCTCCCCAACAAAAGCACTTTCAAAAAGTTGAAAGAAGGGACTGCTATACCAGATGCACAGATATCAATGGAAAGATACAGGAAACATGAAAAAGAAAAGAAACATGACACCACCAAAGGAGCACAACACTTTTCCACAAGAGATCCCAATCAAAAAGAGTTCCTTGAAATGCCAGACAAATAATTCAAAATCTTGATTTTAAAGAAGCTCAAGGAGATGCAAGAGAAATCCGAAAACTATTACAAAAAAATCAGACAATTCAGGATATGAATGAGAAATTTACTAAGGACATAAATATCTTTAAGGAAAACAAATAGAAACTGGAACTGAAAAATTCAGTAAGAGAAATACAAAATACTTTTGAGAGCATCAGTAATAAACTAGACCAAGCAGAAGAACAAATACAGAACGTGAAGACAGGTCTTTTGAAATAATCCTGTCAGACAAAAATGAGAAAAAAATAAAAATAAAAAAGAATTAACAGAGCCTTCTAGACATCTGGGACTACACAAAGTAAGCAAACTTATGAACCAATGGTATTCCTGAGGGGGAAGAGAGAGTAAAAGTTTAGAAAACCTATGTAAGGAAATAATCAGTGAAAACTTCGCAAGTCTAGCAAGAGAGTTAGATGTCCAGATACAGCAGGGCCAGCAATCCCCAGGAAAATACATTGCAAAAGGGACTTCATCACTACATTTCATATTCAGAATGTCTAAAGTCAAAGTCAAAGAAAGAATTTTAAAATTAGCAAGAGAAAAACATCTAGTCACCTATAAAGTTAACTCCATTAGACAAACAGCAGCAGACTTCTCATCAGTAAACCTTAAAGTCCAGAAGAGAATGGAATGGCATTTTTAAAGTGCTGAAAGAAAAAAAACTTGTAAGCCAAGAATTTTATATCCTGCTAGAATAAGCTTCATAAATGGTGGAGAAATAGTCTTTCCCAGATAAGCAAATTCCGGGAGAATTTGTCACCACTAGACTGGCCCTACAAGAAATGCTCAAAGGGGTCTTAAACATGGAAACAAAAGGTTAATCATCACCATCATGAAAATGCACAAAAATATAACTCTCAGGTCTTATAAAACAATCACACAAAGGAGGAAGAAAAAGGAATCAAATGATAACATGACAGAATATCATCAAACAAAGACAAAAAGAGAAAAAGGAAAGAAAAAAAGAATAAAACAACTAGAAAATAGCAATATGACAGGAATAAAGCTGTACATATCAATATTAACCTTGAATGTAAATGGATTAAATGTTCCACTCAAAAGATATAGATTAGAAGAATGGATAAAAAAACATGATCCAACTATATGCTGCTTCTGAGAAATTTACCTTACCTGTAAAGACACACATAGACTAAAAAGTAAAGGGATGGAAAAAGATATTCCATGAAAACAGAAGTGAAAAATGAGCAGGAGTATTTGTATTTTTGTATTTGTAGATCTGTATTGTAGATCTGATAAAACAGACTTTAAGTCAAAAACAGTAAAAAAAGACAAAGAGGGCCATTAAAGGGATCAATTCAGAAAGAGGATATAACAATCCTAAATATATATGCACCCAAGACTGGAGTTCCCAGATAAACAAAACAAATATTACTAGATCTAAAGAAAGAGATAGATAAAAATACAATCATAGTGAGGGACTTTAACACTCCACTGACAGCACTAGACAGATCATCAAGACAGAAAATCAAAAATGAAACATTGGACTTAAATTGAACTTTAGACAAAATGGACTTAACAGGCATTTACAGAACATTTTACAGAATTATTACAGAACAATTACAGAATATGTTTTCTTCTCACCAGCACATGGAACATTCTCCAAGGCAGACCACATGTTAGGCCACAAAACAAGTCTCAACAAATTTTTAAAAATTAAAATTATATTAAGTATCTTCTTAGATCACAGTAGAACAATGCTAGAAATCAACATGAAAAGGATCTTCAGAAACTACACAAATAAATGGAAATTTTAAAAAACACACTTCTGAACAATCACTGGGTCAATGAAGAAATTAAGATGGAAATTTTAAAAAGTTTTGAAATGAATGAAAATGAAAACACAACATACCAAAACCTATGAGATCTAGCAAAAGCAGTGCAAAGAGAGAAGCTTATAGCATTAAATGCCTGCATCAAAAAAATAGAAATATTAAAAATTAAAAACCTAACATCACACCTCAAAGAACTAGAAAAACATGAACAAACCAAACACAAAGTAAGCAGAAGAAAAGAAATGACAATGACAAATAGTAGAACTAAATAAAATAGAGACAAAAAATGATTAATGGAATACTTTGAATAGATAAATAAAATTAGTATACCACGAGCTAGGGTAACCAAGAAAAATGTAGATCCAAATAAACACAATCAGAAATTTAAAAAGGTATTCACCTGATACCACAGAAATACAAGGCATCATCAGAGACTATTATGAACAACTATCCACTGAAAAACTAGAAAACCTAGAGAAAATGGATAAATTCCTAGAAACATACAACCTCCCAAGATTGAACCAGGAAGAAATAGAACTTAGAGTGAGCAGTGAGATTGAATCAGTAATAAAAAAGTCTTCCAACAAAAATAAAAGCACAGGACCAGATGAATTCACAGCTGAATTCTACCAAGTATACATAGAAGAATACCAATCCTCCCAAAAATATTTTTAAAAATTAAGGAGGAGAGAATTTTCCCCAACCCATTCTATTAGGCCAGTATCACCCTGATACCAAAATCAGACAAGGACACACACACACAAAAGAAAACTGTAGACCAATATCCCTGATGAACATAGATGCAAATATCCTTAACAAAATACTGGCAAATGGCATCCAACAGCACATCAACAAGATAACACACCACGATCAAGTTGGTTTTGTACCAGGCATGTAAGCATGGTTCCACATATGCAAATCAATAAATGTGATGCACCACATGAGTAGAATTAAGGACAAAAAGCATTTGATCATCTCAATAGATACAGAACAAATATTCAATAAAATGCAGCATCCCTTATTATAAAAATCCTCAACAAAGTAGGCATTGAAGGAACATCCTTCAAAATAATAAGGGTCAGATACAACAAGCCTACAGCCAAAGTCATACTTAATGGGTAAAAGCTGAAAGCATTCCCCCTAAGAACTAGAACAAGATAAGGATGCCCACTTTTAGCACTCTTATTCAATATAGTACTGGAAGTCCTCACCAGAGCAATTAGTCAAGAGAAAAAAATAAAAGGCATCCAAATCCAAATTGGAAAACAGGAAGTCAGGTTGTCTCTATTCACTTATGATATGATCTTATATCTAGAAAACCCTAAAGACTCCACCAAAAAACTCTTAAATTTGATAAATGAATTCAGTAAAGTTTCAGGATACAAAATCAACATACAGAAATCAGTAGCATTTCTACACACCAACAATGATCTAGCTGAAAATCAAACCAAGAGGGCAGTCTTATTTACAATAGCTGCAAAAACAAAACAAAACAAACCACAAAACCCTAGGAATGTATTTAACCAAGGAGGTGAGTGATCTCTAAAAGGATAACTACAAAACCCTGATGAAAGAAATTATAGATGACACAAAGATAAAAAACATCCCATGCTCATGGATTAGAAGAATTAATATTGTTAAAATGACCATACTGCCTAAAGCAACTTACAGCCTCAATGTAATTCCTATCAAAATACCAACATCATTTTTCACAGAATTAAAAAAAAAAAAAAAACAATTCTAAAGTTCATATGGAACCAAAAAAAAGAGCCCAGCTAGCCAAACCAATCTTGAGCAAAAAGAACAAAGCTGGAGCCATCACGTTGCCTGACTTCAAATTATACTACAAGGCTAGTAATTAAAACAGCATGGTACTGATATAAAAAACAGACACATAGGTCAATGGAATAGAATATATAACCCAGAAATAAAGCCACATTCTTACAGCCAACTGATCTACAACAAAGTCAATAAGAACGTACAGTGAGGAAAGGGCACCTTTTTCAATAAATGGTGCTGGGAATTGGATTGCCATATGCAGAAGAGTGAAACCGGACCCTTCTCTCTCACTGAATACAAAAATCAACCCAAGATGGATTGACGACTTGAATGTAAGATCTCAAATTATAAAAATACTAGAATAAAGCCTTGGGAAAACTCTTCTAAACATTGATCTAGGCAAAAAAATTCATGACTAAGACCTTAAAAGCACAAGCAACAAAAACAAAAATAAATAAATGGGACTTAATTAAACTACAAAGCTTCTGCACAGCAAAAGAAATAATGAACAAAGTGAACAGACAACATGCAGAATGGGAGAAAATATTTGCTCTCTACTCTTCCAATAAAGGTCTGATAACAAGAATCTACCTGGAACTCAAAAGAATTAACAAGAAAAAATCAAACAACCCCATTTATAAATGGGCAACGGAAATGAACAGAAACTTTTCCAAAGAAGACAGAATAATGGCTAACAAACATATTTAAAAAAATGTTCAACTTCTCTAATCATTAGAGAAATGCAAATCAAAACCACAATGAGATACCACCTAACCCCAGTGAAATTGGCCTCTATCAAAAAATCCCAAAACAACAAATGCTGGCGAGGTTGTGGAGAGACAGGAACACTCTTACACTGCTGGTGGGACTGCAAATTAGTACAAAACCTCTGTGGAAATGAATTTGGAGATTTCTCAAAGAACTAAAAATAGAAATATCATTCAATCCAGCAATAGCATTATTAGGCATCTACCCAAAAGAGCATAAGACATTCTGTAATAAAGACATCTGCACCCAAATGTTTATGGCAGCACGATTCTCTATTGCTAGGTCTTGGAAACAACCCAAGTGCCTGTCAATTCATGAGTGGATTGTTAAAATTTGGTATATGTTTACAATGGAATACTACTCAATTTTAAGAAACAACAGTGAGCTAGCACCGCTTATATTATCCTGGATTGAGCTGGAGCCCATTATTCGAAGTGAGGTGACACAGGACCGGAAAAATGGGCTCCACATGTATTCGCCATTAAATTGGTACTGACTGATTAACACTATGGTGTTCAAATGGTGGTGGTGTCCACCAGGGATTTGGGGGTTGCGGGGGTAGACCCACAGTTGAGGGATGTGGAGAGCATTGTGGGGAGAGGGATGCTTGAAATGTAGTTGGTGATGGGAATTAGGGGACTTAATAGGGGGAAGGAAATCTTCTAAAACTGATTTATGTGAATAGCTATACAACTTGGTAAATTTACTAAAAATCACTTAATTGTTCACTTAAAATGGAGTAAGGCATGGAATGTAAATTATACTTAAATAAATTTGTCAAAAAAAAATAAAAATAACCTACCATGAACATCTATCTAGGTAATTAAATATTCTAATACTCACACATCCAAAAAAAAAAAAAAAGAAGACAAATGGCCAACAAACATATGAAAAATCTTCCAATCACTAATCATCAGAGACATGCAAATTAAAACCACAGTAAGATATCATGGTACACCAGTCAGAATGGCTATTTTTTTTTTTTTTTTTTTTTTTGAGACAGAGTCTCACTCTGTTGCCCGGGCTGTAGAGTGCCGTGGCATCAGCCTAGCTCACAGCAACCTCAAACTCCTGGGCTCAAGGGATCCTCCTGCCTCAGCCTCCCGAGTAGCTGGGACTACAGGCATGCGCCACCATGCCCGGCTAATTTTTTACATATATTT
>CAUYRT010031783.1:0-30362 GCA_963574885.1 Lepilemur ruficaudatus | reverse complement strand
ACAATTCACTATTGCTAGGTCATGGAAACAACCCAGGTGCCCGTCAATTCATGAGTGGATTATTAAAATTTAGTGTATGTTTACAATGGAATATTACTCAATTTTAAGAAACGACAGTGAGTTAACACCGCTTATATTATCCTGGATTAAGCTTAAGCCCATCATTCAAAGTCAGGTGACACAAGACGCGAAGAATGGGCCCTACTTATACTTGCCATCAGATTGGTATTGACTGATTGACACTATGGTGCTTAAGTGGTGGTGGTGTTCACTGGGGATTTTGGGGGTTGGGAGTGGACCCACATCCGAGGGATTTGGTGAGCACTGTGAAGGGGAGGGGCTTGCTTGACGTGTATTTGGGGATGGGTATTGGGGGTCTCAGTGGGAAGTGGGAAATCCTCTAGGACAGATTTATGTGAATACAACTTGGTAAATTTACTAATAATCATTTAATTGTACACTTAAAATGGAGTAAAGACATGACATGTAAATTACAATTAAAATATTAAAAATTAAAAATTAAAAATTAAAAAAAATTACATATGTGCAGCTCCCAACTCCAGTTGGTGTAGGGTAGAAGAAGTAAGTAAAGGATATCTGTATTTTTTAAATATTCAGGAGTGACACAGTCCTAGCTGGAAATCAACAACTTAGAGGAAGATGGAAGTCAACAGCTTAGAAGAAGACAAGAGTGCTGTAGGACGCAACATGAATAAAGCTCCTTATAACTGATATGTATGAAATATTAAGTACTTTGCTCTTTATTATTTAAAACACAAGTCCTTGAACTTATAGATTGGAACAGCTACCTAACTAATAATCTGTATATTCTAGTAGCTTATATTGGAGCATATACCAAAAGAATTCTTATTTTCTAGGTAATATATAGCCACAAAGGAAACAAATCTGCAGTAAAATATAACATATTACAATTCGGTTACTACTTTTTTATTTAAAAGATTATCATTTAAAAATTATCCTTTGAAATCCCATTCAGTTTTGTGGTTCATATGTCAGGATTGCACAATTATTGCTACCTAAATTTCATTAGAATTGATGATTTCATGAATGAATTTTCATTGCCTTTATAATACATATAGATATATAAGTATATATCCATGTATATGTACATATAACATGCATGTATATAAATATAAAAGGTAAAAATATAGTCTTTTTCACAATTGCTGTAAGATGCAGCCACCTTATAATAAATAATTTATTATAAATCAAAGATTTTTGTAAATTTTGGTTTATTTTCTCCTAATTTGTCCTGGTGTACTTTTCAAGATTATTAACTGTCACATTCTTTTCTTTTAAGATATATATATCTGTACTAAACGTAACATTTCTAAATGCAAAAAATGTAAAACAGAAAATACCTCTGATCACATATCCAAAAATAATCATTGAATATCTACATTTCTTTAATATATATGTACATATGACATTGGACATTATTTTATATCACATTCTCTCTACAAAACATCTTATATTAATAATAATCATTCCTTATGCCTCTAACATTTTTGAAAGAATTATTTTCAATGGCTGCGTAATATCACAAATTATAAATGCACCAAATTTTTTTTGAGACAGGGTCTCGCTATGTCACCCAGGCCCGGGCTAAAGTGCGGTGGCATCATTATAGCTCACTGCAACCTCAAACTCCTGGGCTCAAGTACCCTCCTGCCTCAACTTCCTGAGTAGCTGGGACTGCAGGCACATGCCACCATACCAGGCTAATTTTTCTGTTTTAGTAGAGACGGGGTGTCATTCTTGCTCACACTGGTCTCAAACTCCTGGCCTCAAGCAATCCTCCCACTCCGGCCTGCGACAGTGCCAGGATTACAGGCATGAGCCACCATGCCTGGCCCTTTACTTTCAATATATTCCATATAATAATTTTAGAATTAGAAATTACAAGTCTTTCTTTAGTAAGAAATATGTGCAATAAAATTATTAAATCCTGAGTTTAAAAAAGTAATCTTTGGAATAGGTAGCGATTAAAACAAACAATCTCACGGACAATATAAGTGGTCTCGAGGGCTTAATGATGACTTTTTAATTACAAAAAAATTCCTTTTTAAAATTACTTTATTTAAGCTGATAAACTGGATTTTCATGGTCTAATTACTTAAACAGACTTAATTTATTAAGGTAGTGAAGATTAAATTTTATTATGCTCTGCTATTCATTATAAGAGTTACATTTTCTTTACTGTGTTTTATTTTATCTGATGCAAGATATAGGATGGCATTTACACATCTGAAATTTAACCTTTAACTTGTAGGATAGTGCTTCAAAAATTGTTTAAAGTTGTTTAGTTTAGTCCCCAGAAAGAAATGCATTTTACATCACAATTCTATGAAAATGCACACACACAACCACACACAGACAAACACAAAAACAATTTTACAAAAAAACTTACAGAATTCACTTTGATATGTGGTTGACCCTTGAATAATATGAGTTTGTGCAGGTCCATTTACATGCAGATTTTTTTCAATAAATATATTGGAAATTTTTTTTAGAGATTTGCAACAATTTGGAAAAACCTCACAGTTGAACTGCATAGCCTACAAATACTGAAAATTTTAAGAAAAAGATATGTCATCAATGCATAAAATATATGTATATTTTAGTCTATTTTATCATTTACTGCCATAAAATATATACAAATCTATTATAAAATGTTAAAATTTATCAAAATTTATGCACACAAACACAGAACTACATAGTGCCATCCATAGTCCAGAGAAATGTAAACAAACATGTGGAAGCATATTAAATCACAACTGCATAAAATTAACTGTGATTACCTACTTACTACTATAATAATTTTGTAGCCACCTCTTGTTGCAATTGTGGTGAGGTCAACAGTTGCAAGTGTCTGCTTAAAACGCATGTGACACTAATCAACTCCACATCAGCAGTCCATCTTTCCAGTAAATTGTATATTGCAGTAAGAAGTGATCTCTCACGGTTCTCCTGTATTTTTCACGCTTAGTGCAATATCATAAAACTTGAATAACAACATAGGACCTATATGAAGCAGTGCCAGTGATGCTGCAAGTGCTCCTAAGAAGCAGAGAAAAGTCATGACATTATAAGAAAAAGTTGAGTTGCTTGATACATACCACGGATTGAGGTCTACAGCCACAATTGCCTGTCATTTCAGACAGATGATTCATCTTGAAAACAGATAATGTAAACTTACAATATCAATAAATTCAGTACACTACTGTAAATGTATTTCACTTCCTTATGATTTTCTTAACATTTTTTCTCTAGCTTACTTTATTGTAAGAATACAGCATATAATACATATAACCTACAAAATATAGTGTTAATCAAATGTTTATGTCATCAGTAAGGCTTCTGGTCAACAGTAGGATGTTACCAGTTAAGCTTTTGGGGAGTCAAAAGTTAGACATGATTGTCAGCTCTAGGGGATTGGTCCCACTAACCCCTAGAGTTGTTCAAGGGTCAACTGTATTTTTATTCTATTCCATTTTATTTTATAATTTTTAAAACTACTGATTTTGATCCACTAGGTTAATCTCATGATTCCTTAACTGTATATGACCCTTGGTTTACAAAACACTATTCTGGGCTTTGTCGACATCAAAATATTAAAGCCCTATTCATGAAAAAGTACACAATGTCACAAAACATGTCATTTTTGGAAAAAAGTATTTCTTAATGTTTTACAATGTTGTTAATGTGTTTAATAAGGTGCCTTTTATTGTCATTTACATTGCAAATGGCATTACCAAGATTTATTTCTTTTGTTTCTCTTTTTGTTATTTCCAGGAATATATATATTCTGTGATGCCTCCTCAATAATAATCAAAATTATTCAATGTGCTCTTTTGTCTTACAATTCTCAATGCCTAGAAGATGGATATTTTATTATCTTTGATAAATCTGTGACACAATAAAAATATTAATTTTTTCTTCAATGTCAGTTAGAGAATGTGACATATTAATTGAGGTTTTTCTTCTAGCTTACATAGGGTCTTTCATTTTCTTCCCCAGTAGTTTGAGAGCAGGGCAGTAGAGGTAGAGGGAGACCTGAGTTAAAATGGTGAGTAATCTTTACTTGAAGGACCTGGGCTCTGAGGTTTAGATGATGTCTGGTTTGAAGCTTCACTCCATATGGCAAAGTATCCATTCTTTGAGCTATGCTTTCAGATTTGGGATCAGGCCCCCAATTCATTATTAGTTCTGAAGTCTTCACTTTTGGGTCACACATTTCACACATGGTGACCTCCCCAGTCAGGAAAAATATAAGGTCACCTACTTGGGTTGCTTTTCTCCAGATTGGGAAATACAAGAGAGAATTCTCAGGATTTTGTGGACTCATAGATATCGCTCCTGGGACATGGGTGGATTTAGGAGGCTCACCTTTCCAGAAGCAGGTTTCTTTCCTCAGCTATAATTCTTTGAAGCTCTGGGTTTTGTTTCTTTCTGGTTTTTATTGCTGCTGTGGACTTTTTTGGGGAGAGGGGGTTGCTGGTTTGTACTTTTTTGTTGTCTTTCATTTCATTAGGGATGGGAGTAGGGAGATTCTACAAAGCAGCTTCATTTCACTATCTTATCCAAGAAATTTCTCTTAAATTTGTAACCAGGTCCATGAAATTTTTTATGCTTAACTCTATGTTCACTAGCTCTTTCTAACCCAATTACTCTGCTGAAATATGGTTATAGAACTTCTTATACTTATTTAAATTAAAGGCTATGGAGTTCCCGTTTTGAGAGAGGAAAAAAAATCTAAAAACAGAAATATGAATCCTCTTTCAAAAAGGGAGTTAGTTTTGATTAAAGAAAAATTGTGATGCCATTCGCCTACTTATAAGGGAACTTTTACTTTTTATTCCAGCACTATGTTCTATGTATCTTCTCTTTGTGGGTAAGAGAAGTTAGAGGATACGGAATACTTGGGACCCAGTGACCTAAACTAAGGACTATTTCCTAATTATTCTCTGATACAAGTGAAATTATTTTGTTATGTTTCCCCACTGTTCAATGTAAAGAAATAAGGACTATACTGCTATTAAATTATTTTAATATAAAAGCGTGTTTTTAGCCATCTGAACTTCTAAATGAATGTCAAGAATCAGGAAGTTGTTTTTTTCTTTTATGTGATTGTGGTAATTCACAAACCAAGAAATGTAATTTTTGAATCTTCAATTTTCCTCCCCAAAGCAATAACCTTGTTTCCACCAGTACTATAAAAACTGTTGGTTCCAGTGCTTGAAAGAGCAGCTCCCCATCTCTGCTGTGACATATTTAAAACAAAAATTGCTTCTAAAGTCACAAATCCTGTAACACAACTTGAAAGTGTTTATTCTTCAACAAAGTCAACCTGTAGAAAGAATTTGTTATTAGACTATTAATTTTAATTATTTTCTCCTTGATCCCCTGTATCTTATCTCTTTATTTTATGCCCTTTTCCTCTTATTTGAGCTTTTTAATACCTATAATTTTCCACTACTTTTTTTATAGTGGTACAGTTATTCTATACCCTACCAAGAATGCCAAATTGCAGATAAAACTCTTCTCTGACTTTCAAAGTAAATCATTTTAAGAAATACGCCCTTCCATGAGTCTTTTCCCACTGTTGTATTGTATTTCTATTGGCCCTATGTAAGTTGTTTTATGTACTTATCTTCAAATAAAGAATCCATATAAACATCTGATATTTCCAAAAGAATAGAGAAATAGCAGATTGTTAGTCCTACTCATTCTTCAGTTGGGTGCCAGTCGAAATTTCATGTGAGGCTTATTGCAGGTTAACATGTGCAATTCCTAATCCAATTCCCAGTGTCTTCCAGGCTTTCATGTAGTAGCTAAATTTAAGTGAGATCAACTTCAAATTCCACCAAATTCCCCCAAATGTCTGATTTTCCCAACAGATTGTATATATTTACAATCCACAGCATCCACTGCAACCAAGACTCTTCCTATTTCCACCCCATCTACCTCTGCTTTAAATGCCCCAAGATGCAATGATCACCCACCAATCTCTCCCTGCTCCCTAACCTGTGAGAGTTGAGAGCACTTATGTCCACAAAGCTTCACAGCAGAATGGAGAAGGCAGGTCACCTGTATTAACGTGACTTAACTATTCGTTTTAGGACATTATTAAAGGAAGACAAAGATGTAAATAAATACATAATTTCACTTGATTGCTTTGTTAAATTCCTGCAAACCGGTTTACTAAAAAAATCATCTAGGCAAACAGCTTGCTTAGGAAACATTTTACTTGTTAAGACTCATTCAAGATCCTCACTCCATTGTGTCTGTCAGCTCTAAACTATTATGTTGTGAACTTTGCTCAATCCTAACATGTTCCCCACCTTGAAATACCGGCCTTAAGCCACTTGAGCCTGGATGCTAACCCCTTATAAATATCCTCCAGTGACTTGTCTCTTCTAAGACACTTCTAAGATTATCAAGGTAGCATTCTGCTTTATTGGATTAGGTCTAATAAATTTAGTTTTGATTGATCAACAGGTTTCTGGCTGTCTTCTGGAGAGTCGACATCTTCTAGAGCTATTTGTCATCCTAATAAGTTTGTATTTTTTTAAATATGGAGAAAAAATGTAAGTAGAAGACTATTTTGGCCTCCTCCAAAAGCATGAGTAGAAGAATCACTTGTCTAGTTTAGACACCCTGGGTCTAAATCTGAGACTAGTAATTGAGGTAGATATCTTCCATTATTTCAGATAGGTGAGATTTGAAATGGCAAAATATGACTAGGCTAGGCTAATAGTTGTATTGTTGTCAATCCAGACACTGGCAATAATGGTCTTTGGTGTTCCTTTGCAATTCTACAGAAGATTGTCTCCAAGAATTACATTTGTACTGTTTTGATTTTCACTACATTATTTTTTTTAACTGTTTTAGAAGAAGTTAGAAGATATTCCCTGAAAGACTTTTAAGTAGATGTTGTTTTAAACCATAAGTTTGTGCTCCTTTTCAAAGCAAAATATCTGAGTCTATCATTAAGATTAGTGATTCATTTGTCTTTTCTTCTGTTCATTAAACCAATATTTTCTGAGTATCTATCCCGGGCCAAGCATTGTGAAAGGCATTAAAGATTTTTCTTCCCTACCTTCAAGGACACTATACTAAAGCAGTCTTTTAAAACATAGCATTTATATACCTATCCTTTACATGAATACAGATTTTTCTCCTTGAGAAGAAAAAGGTATTCCAAAATTATAACGAAAGTGGTGTTAAATGTTAGTGAGGAACAGAAGGTATGAAAAAATACCAATTATTTAAACTAAGATCAATGGTCCTTGCCTTAAATTTAGAGTTTTGAAAGGCCTGAATTTCAAACAGGCTTATTTTTATCATGTTTCCTCTAGAATAATCCTGTAAATGGTAACTTATATAAACACTTGAGAAAAGCTACAATTTGTTCCAGGCTAGAAGTGAATACTGACTTTACTCCTCCATGTCGGAAGGCAGCCTCATTTCAAAAATTACAGAGAACTGGTGGTTTTTGTATTTGTTGGAAATGATTTTCAAATAAATTCAGTAATCATATCCTGAAATCCACTTACACAAGGCCTATATTATGAGTATTACTGAAGTAAAAGTGACTTCTAAGAATTTTAATAATGTGTTAGTTTTTGCATCAACATAACTTATGTTTGACCAATTTCCAGAGTTGATATTAATAGCTTAGATCTGCTGTTAACTAACAGCTAATAAAAAAAAATGAAAAGGTCATGTTAGGGCTGATTTAGACTTTGAATTAATACAGTAAAAGCAGAATTTATGAAGATATGATGGGTGATCTCACCAGTATGTAATGACCTTGTGTCTTGATTTCTCCAGGACAACCTTTACACCAAATGTTTTGTCTTGTCATCTGAAAGGAACTATTCAAAATACTTAGGTTAGTTTCAGCTCAAAATTTCTGATCCAAGTTTCCCTGTGGTATAATTTCCATGGAGTAGAATCCACTGCACAGAACTATATCTCTCATACTATGAATTGAAATTCCACAGAAAGTTTCATAATTGATTCTATTTGGCCATCCTTGGTGTGAATAGTCTGGTAGCACTGAATAGTGTGAATGAATTTTTATCTCTTCTTGAGTGTAAGCTTTTAAAAGGGACAGTTGGGAGGACATATAAGAGTGCTGGGTACACATGAGGTATGGAAATTACTATTAATGAAGATAGGAAAAGGCCCAGATTAGGAGATTCAAAAAATAAAAACACATATTTTGTCACCCCAGAATTTTCCTAGATTTGGCCCCGCAAGCAAAGGCTTTTCAGCTCATGAACAACAAGAGATAAATGTCAGTTATAGTCACGATTCGTTCCACCAAATATGCATAGTGATAGTTATTAAAAGGAGAATATTGGCTAGTTGTTCTCCTTTCACTGAATATGGGGGGGGGAGGGATTTTCATGACAATCTAAAACCAAAGTGATTTTGAGGAAAGAAAGGTATTTTTTTCCACCCCAGAAATTACTGAAATTTTATCCTGTCTTTAAGGACATTCACTGAGGCCAAGTTCCACAAGTTAAATCCCAGTCTTTGCATGCCCAGCATAAAAACCTCTGTAGGCTGGCCAGTTCTAAGGTCATCTTGATATGAAGGTTCAGAACAGAGTTTGCTCAAAGCACACCTGAGGAGATCTTAGCAACCCAACATCTGCAATTTGACCTGGAGCTGAATCCAGATTCCCAGTCTAGCTCAGTGTCAAATTATCCTCTAAAACAAAGAGACAAAAGGAGCTAACACCTTATCAGTTCCTGTCATCTATATGCATGTTTAGACAGAGGCAGAATTTCGTAAGAGACATCGTTAGACCCCAGAGGAGGTTATAAAATTCCCATTGGCAAAGAATCTGTGTGGGATGGACTAGGTGAAAGTCTGCCTTGAGGCAGGAGATGGCCCACAGAAAGTACCCTCCAGCCTGAGATATTTCATGATCAAGCAGTGAGTTGCCAGCAAATGTAAGCTGGCATGACAGAATTGTGCTGCTCCTGGCCAAGAACACTTCTATGAAGGATCTTGTCTTATGTTTGTGCTTATATTTAGTGGAACTGTGAAAATCATAATGGAAAAAGGAGAACAAGGTGAGTACAATTCCTTCTCATGATCCTGAGGAGTGGCAATGATGCAGAGGAAAAAGAGAGGAAGGGAGCTGGAAACAAAGAAAGTAACTGATCAGGAAAGAAACCATGGCCAAAAGGATGAGCAAAAGACTTGTACAAAACACTTCAAAATGAACTCACCAAAGCTCACATGATAAGCAAATCTTATTAATGTCTGTACTCTATAGGAATGTGTCTACAGCCTGATCAAGGGCAGGGAGGATCCAAAATTTGAGATGAAGGCACAAATTTAATGTGGAAGTAGGAAGAGAGGGTATATATCGGCCTCTAAAATCTTCAAAGGTACAGAATCAAGCTTTCAGTGTGCAGATGTTGGTGTGAGCCAGTTTGAGACCTCTCAAGAAATTCCTGGAAGCAGAGGGAGGAGGTTGGTAATGAAAGAGGTGGAATAATTTTATTAGCCAAAGAAAAGGCTTTCTGCAACTTGGAACTCCCTTCAGGTTAAATTTTCATGCCAAAAACTTATTCATGCCAAGGGCTTTTCAAAGAATTCTGCAAGTGAAATAAAAACACCTGTCATGACTGTGGGTGAACCCTTCTGGACAATTTGGCAAAAAGAGATCCCCTTGCTCTGTGCTGTAGAATGCAACCAGTTACACACTATAAGTAATCTGTTGTGTAGAAGACATAATCCATATGTACCCCCTTCCAAAAACTGATAATGGCCTGGCACCTAAATTGTCTCATTAAATTCTGGAGCCTGGAGCCTTTCCCCATCTTTAGGAGAATGAGAGCGTGTTTTCTATTTGTATGACCTAGTTGGGAAGGCTGACTACAAAAAACAGCATCAGCCCCCAACCATGTCTCCCCAGCTCCACCCCACTATGCCTTCCACAAAGGAATGGTTCTACATGTGAAGCTGACTGCTGGCAGAGTACCCTAGTAATGTCTACATAACAGGCTACTGGGCCCTCCCTGGGAAAACTCAAAATGTAAGCAAAATTAATCTCTTTCTTCCACTTCCATATGGCAAGAGCTGCCTCAGCCACAGCCAAAGTGATAAGGCCCAGTGGATCTGGGCAGCTTCCTTAACTTCAGACCACTGCACCTCCTCCCCTCCAAGTCATCATAAAACTCACACCAATTGGCTGAAAGTCCAGAAGCAAGTTAATCAGCTTGTCTATCCTTGGATTTCCTCATTTTAAAAAATTCATGTCAGTTTTACACATTCTGTATTCTAGGTAAGCTTTGGTTTGATGAAGGTTTTCTACAGATCTATCAGTTAGGGTTACTGATAGTTACAGAAACTGCCTTCATCCATTTTGTGTTGATATAACAGACACTGGGTAACTTATAAAGGAAAAATTATTTAGCTCACAGTTCTGCAGGCTGGGAAGTTCAAGGGCATGGCACCGGCTTCTGGTGAGGGCTTTTGCACTATGTCATAACATGGAGGAAGGTCAAAGAGGAAGGGTCCACATGAAAAGGGGTAAAACGTCAATGGTTTCCATGCTTTATAACAACCAACTGTCACCAGAGCTAATCCAGATTCTTCAGAATGAGAACTAACTATCATAAGAATGACATCAAGCCTCCCATGAGGATGGAACCCACTTGATTTAAACATTGCCCACTAGGCCCCACCTCCCAATACTGCTGTATTAGAAATTAAATTTCAACATGAGTTTCAGAGGGGACACACACAAACCATAGCAGAAACCTCCTAAGAAAAAACTTCTAAGGAATTTATGAAAAGAATCTAGCTTGTAAGATCTTTAAGACAGCTGGAAAACCAGGAATGGAAGCTACACAGCCAGAAAAAACACCCAACATCACAGGACAGAATTTATAATGACTTCAATTTTTGACCCGTAGAAGGAAAGGTGTCCATGGATAATCCAAACAAACATTTCTTGTTGGAATTGAATAAACAAGTCTGACTCTGAGAGAAGAGTTCACAAGCAAGTAGTAGGTAACCAGAATGAAATCTTTGAAGAATATCATAAACTACTTAGGAATTTTAAACCAACACCTGGCCTCTGGTCCTACCTCTATTATTAATAAGCTATGAGACTCATAGGTAAATAAGCATATGGGGCCATATATATGGTTTTTAAGGGCCTTCCTTTTCAAAATTTGTAAGATTCAAAAGAAATAAGTTACATTTTGAAAGAGATTTAGTTTTCTAGAAAGAGAAATCATATAGAAACAAAATCAAAGGGTAAGAATTTTTAAAGTTTACTAATCCATCAACAATGTTTAGATTTACACAAGGGAAGGAAGACAATCAACAGGAAGCATAAACTTTCTCCCAAGTAGGTTTTGCCTCAACTTTTAAAAATTGGTTTTGGTGATTTTAAATATCCTGGATGTAGTACTGGAGATGAAATTCAACCAAATCTATTTAGTCACTTGGAAAGATAACTACAAGATTCCAACTTTTCTGTGTCTATGATATATTCTTTCTCTTAGCCAGGTTAAATAAAGGTCATCATGTGTAGAAGCTTGTCAATGAAGTAAGAAGGATAACTAGAAATAGGATGGGGAAAAAACTGAAAGAATTTGACACAAAAGAAGAGCTGGACAGATGATCTCTTTCAGCCATAAAATAAGAAGATTCTATGATTTTTATGGTATATAAAACTTAATTGTGGTATAATTTACATATCATAAAATTCACTCACTGTAAGTATACATGTCACTATTTTTTAGTATATTTACAGAATGTTAGAACATTTTCATCAAGTCAAAAAGTTTTCTTAGCCCATTTGCAATACATTCTTACTCCCATCTCTATGCCAAGACAACCATTGCTTTGATTTCTGTCCTTATATATAATTTGCCTTTTCTAAAAATGTTATGTAAATCAAATCAAACAATACACACTATTTTTGTCTGGCTTATTTCTCTTAACACAATTTTTTGAGATTCATCCATGCTGCGATATATATCAAATAGTTTGTTCATGTCTATTACTGAAAAGTATTCCATTGCATGGCCATATTACATTTTGCTTATCCATTCACTAGTTGACAGACTTTTGGATTATTTCCAGTTTTTGGCTATTGGGAATAACACTGCTGTGAACATTCATTTTCTGAACCTTTGCATAGACATATATTTATTTTCATTTATCTTGGGTAGAAGTGGGAGGAAGTGGCCATATCATGTGATTCTATGATTCCAACAACACAATCTAAATTGAAAAGTGATCAAAGAAAAGATATGGAAGAAGAAAGATTTGGAAACATGAAATTTAAGAAGAAAAAGTAGACAGATTCCTGTCCCAAGTTGTCATATCATTGCAGGAAAGCCCATTATTTATTTTTATGTTTTGAGTTCTTCTCTCACTCATGATCAGCCCAGCAAAACCACTGCAAGTCACATTGTGGACCCTTTCGTTTATCCTTTGAGAATGGCCTTTTCTTTGCCATCTAGAAGACAAAAGAAAGCAAGAAAGCCAAACTCATCACCTCTAGCTCTTCTTTTCTAACACTCTTCTCCACCAGGACTTTATGGAATTTAGACGTCTTTTAAGTAAACAGGAGACTGGTCAGCTCTTTATGAATTTGGAGGGACTTAACAAAACTGCACGAAAACTTCTCTGGAAGCTCTCTCTGACACTTTTGCTGCTTTCTCTCCCTACCTTCCTCCCTTAAATATCCATGTGTTCCGGGGAAGCTGTTTTCTGACTTCCCTTCTTGCTCCCGCAAGGTGATCTCATTTACTATTCTTCACACACCCAGGGCTCCCAAACCTATATTCCCTGACCTCTTCTCCTGCCTTTTAATCTTCCTCTCAGTCACCTACTGTGACTCTACATTTCAGAAACTGTATTTTTCATCTTCATCCACAAACCTGCTTCCTCTACTCAATCCCTCATTTTAGGAATTGGGATCACTTTCCACCCCCGTCTGCATCACGAAAGTCATCTTTAGCTCCTATTCCTCTCTTTAATCTTTCTCCAAGTACAATCAAATACCACTTCTGTGGGAAAGGTCATGCCAGGCCCGCCCCTCCATTCCAAATGCAGATCCCTCAGTTGTGGCCCTCTCCTCTCTTCCCTGGACCTCCCACTCACCCACCTGCAGCCCGTTTGCTCTGTCCCCTGTGTTGCTTCCAGAGTGGCTTTTATAAAATGAAAGCCTGGTCACGTCTTTACCCAGTTTAAAACTCATCAGTGGCATCCCATCACTTTCAGAAAAACTGTGAGCATTTTAAGCATGATTTTCATGTTTTATATGATCTGGCTACTGCCTATCCCTCTCATGTCATATCCTGTCACTCTCAAGAATCCACTGCATAAAGAAAAATCAAATGAAATGCAACTCCTCAAAATTAAATGCTTCTTACATCGTGCGCCTTCTTTGAACCTGGACTTCTCCCTGCTTGATGTGCTCATCTCTGCCTTTCCCCATTTTCATGCTGCAAACTCAACTTCAGGAGGCCTCCCCTGTATTCCCAGAATAGCTTAGGTGCCCTTCCTTTATGCTTCCAGTAACTTTCCTGTGTCTCATAATGATGATCACCATACTGTGTTGTAGTTGTTCTTAGTGGTCTGTCTCCCCTGACTAGAGTATGAATTTATTTAAGGGCATGGATGGTATTATAATAGACTGTTAAGAGCAGATTCCTGGGTTTGAATCTTGGCTCTGCCTCTTACTATCTCCATGCTCTGGGCGAGTTTTTTAAACTTTGTGCTTCAATTTCCTCACTGACAAAATATGGAAAATAATAGTATCTACTTCATGGTATTATTGGGAAAATGAAATTAGTTAATCCATCTAAGGCACTTTGAAGGTTGGTATCCTTCATCATCATTATCATTATCATCATCATCATCTATATATGTATATACATATATATATCCTTCCTATATCTGTTATATATATGTGTGTGTGTGTGTGTGTATGTGTGTGTATATATATCTAGTTCCCAGCTAAGCACACAGCACACGAGATGTGCCATTTGTAGAAGAAATTAATAAATAAACAATCTTTGTGGAAGTAATAGTTAAAATAGGAGAACGTAATTTTGTCCTTCCTATCCCCAATACTACAAAGACAGAAGTATGTAGAGCCCAAGAAATTTTGAAGCATTCCCATGATTAACAAGGGTGATACAGTGTCCAGGGGCAAAGAAAAAGATTGTTTTAAAATAAAGCATAATGGTGATTGTTCTTACATCTTTCGGAGGGTTCAAGGAGACAGAAAACAGAGGCAAGGTCATTTGGATCTGGTCATTGGGCACTCTGTCAAAGGAGAGTGCACTTTTACAGGAATGGGAAGGACAGGAGTCACACTGCTGGGTGGAGGGACAGGGGAGGTGCTGAGGAAATCAGGACATGGGTGCAGACCGGCTGATTAAGAGATTTGGCAGTGAATGGGGAGGGTAAAAGGACCACAGAGGTGAAGGGGAGAAAGAGGATGCTCATGGCTTTAGCTTCCTAATCACACCACTTACCAGTGTTCCCTTTGGAGGGGATAAATGTTGCCTTTACCAGAGGAAATAATTGCTTGTCAGCTTGGGGCCAACTTTTCTATTTGCTAACCACCAATGTCTTGCCAAGCATAAAAAGGTGACACCATCCTGTGGAGAATGTCCGAATTGTTTTGTGTGTGTGTTGCTCCATTTGCTTGAAGAAATCCATTGTTCCACTATTCTTGCCACATGTTAAAAGTGAGAAGACAGACACGGAGGGAGAAGAACAAGGATGTTACCTGCTTGCTAAAACTTGTAAGGAATGTATTAAGTGTTTGAGTCAGAGATACTAATCAAGACATTAGTCAGTTTCACATAGGTCATTACGGGACACTGAAAGTTTAAAAATTCCAAGTAAGCTGATTTCATTAGTAAGGTAAGTACTGAATGTTAAATGGAAAATGGTAATAGTTTTTCTAATTAAAAAACTAAATCAAATCATGTAGAAAGTGTAAAAATAAAAAATTATAAAAAACAAAAATTAAAATCTCCTGTAATCCTGCCATCCAGAAAAAAGTATTTTTGACACTTTATTATATTTACAAGTTTTTCCTACACAGATGTGCACACACACACACATACACACAAATTTTTACAAAATTAATTATATACCCTATATAACCTTTTTATTCTGCTTTGTCTCACTCAGACCATAGGTATTTTTCCATATCCTTAAGCATTCCTTGAAAACATGATTATAGTAATTACATAATATTCCATTTATTTTATTTGATAATTTTATTTTTGTTGGACATTTATGGGGAGTTTTTTTTTTAAACTTATTTGCCACTATAAATAATGCTGCTTAAAAAAATCTCCTTGTTTAGCAGCATTCTTTCTTTCTTTTTTTTTTTTTTTTTTTAGAGACAGGGTCTTGTTCTGTCGCCAGAGTTAAAGTGTAATAGCGTGATCATAGCTCACTGCAACCTCAAACTCCTGGGCTCAAGTGATTCTCCTGCCTCAGCTTCATGAGTAGCTGGGACTACAGACATGCACCACCATGCATGGCACCATTTCATTCCATGTCTGATAATTTCTTAAGAATGGATTCCTAAACCAGAATTGCTTGAGCCTAGGAGTTCAAGGCCAGCCTAATTAAAATAGTGAGACTCTGTCTTAAAAAAAAAGAGGATGGATTCCTAGAATGATTACAGTAATAAAATGCTCCTCATCAGAAATCAAACATTCCTGTTATTTTCTAGGAGTTAATAACAATTGACACTTCTACCACCATATGGGAAGAAACTATTTTCTCTGCACTTAACCTTGCTAGCATTCCTAGCATCATTTTTCATACAGTATGGGTGATATGAATCTCATTTTTACATGCATTTTCACTTACTAACAAATTTAAACCTTTTTAGTATCCAGTATGGCCCATTTATATTTCTTATTTTTAAGTTATTTGAGCATAATTTTATTGGAACCTTGTTTTTCCTAATAATTTTAATAGCTCCCTTGTAAAAAGAATATTAACCCTTCTTCCACATTTGTCTTTTAATTTTGATGATATTTTACATTCTTACATAGCTAAAATTTTATATGATTAAACATTGTACATTAGAATGTTAATGTAGTTTAAATATTTGGCACTTCTTCATGGCTTTTAGTCTTAGAATGACTTATAATCAAAATTAGATGAATTTTACTCATATTTTTCTTTTGAAGCAGGCTTTATATTTAACTCTTTAATCCATCTGGAGTTTACTTTGGCATACAAAATGAGGTAACGTTTTAACTTTATATTTTCCAAATATCATCCAATCATCACAGCACAATTTTTTCAAATTATAATCCAATAATCCTTTTTACTACTGACTTATGGGACCAACTTTATGGTTAATACACTAATTCCATCTACTAAAGTCTACTTCTGTATTTTCTATTCTGTTCCATTGATTTGTTTATTGATTCTGGTAACATTTTGATAACTAGCTTTAGAGTATGTTTTGGTGTCTAGTGGGCTACCAATAGCATTTTATTATTGTAAGTCTAGCTTTCTGAGCTTTTATTTCCCCAGAGACAGTATCTTTTCCCACACGGAATTCGCAAGACATTTGTAGGAAATACAAGTCTTTGATCTCAAATGGTGCCATCCAACTTTTCAAAGTGACCTCTTGGCTCTTAGTAAACATTGTTTCTCTGGTGATGGAGTCATGGTGGGCCCAGATAGCTTCCTTTTAGAAATAGCTGAAGAACAGACCTCCCTGAAATAGGAAAGTATGTGTTGAGCACACTGTTTATCAACCTATGGATTGAAAAGATGTGAATGACTCATTTGCAAAAGAAAGATCTCTAAGTTTTCAATAAAATAAACCAAATGGATTTCTCCTTAGGTTTTAAGCTCTTTAGTCATAAATCTTAAGTGAATACAAAAACTATTTATCTTTTTTCAACGAAGTGTCTGACTAAATATATTCAGTTTGTTAATTGGTCTTATGAAAATAAGAAGCTTAATTGTGTTTACACTATTATTTTTCAATTTGACTAATTAGTATAAACAGAACAAAATAGTGATTTCTACTCAATTTTCAAATTGATTCTCTCAAACAAAATCTTTCTTTGGAAGAGAGAATTGTATTTAAGAGGCTGTTTCTTCCTGGAAAGAAGAAACGCAAGGATTATTTACTGAACACGTACAGCTCTCTCAAGTTTGTCATCTCAAGTTTGTGATCCAAAGGAGAGGCCTCAGCAGTTTCTTAAAGGGGGAGAAAAACGTTTGCATTCACAGCCATTTTGTGAGGATACATTTCTTTAATTATGATATAGCACTAACAAATACTTTCCTGAATATCAGAAAGCTCCATGTTTAGACCTTGGCAGCTCACTTTCTCAACTTCATTGGCTAGTGCACAACCTTTAAAATTTCTCTTCCCTTAAATTAATCCAGTCTAAACATATCATTGACTAACTATGCGTGTGCATTTCAAATGTCAGCATTCTCCACCAGCTTAGTAAGGTGCCTTCTTGTAAGGAAAATTTAGGAATTCATATTCCAATGAGATTGTTTCCATCTAAAAACATTAACACAGCTGAACCCTGAAAATAACTCTGTTGGACAGAAGAAAACCAAGATTTTAGCTTGTCTGAGAGATTTTAAAGGCCTCTCTGTTTGAAGCTGTTTCAATAAACAATCTTGATTCTTATAAATTAAAAAATAAAAATATGATGACATTTAATTGAACTCCATGAGTTTCTCTTCATGTTATTTGCAAAAGAATTGGAGGAAAATTAGTTTTGTTTATTCTAAAAAAATCAGCTTATGGAAGATAAAATTTCCTCTCATGATCCAATTTTCAATTATTATTGTTATAAAATAAGAGGTCTTGAAGCCATATTTAACATTTCTTTGTCTCCACATTTAATGCCTTAGGTTAATCAGCCCACAGTTTCAAAGCTCATGTTACTGATACAAAACTTCTGGGAAATCAACAGTGATTTGGAATTTGTTTGGACTGACTTTGACTTTACTTAATAATAACTTTCCTATAGTCTCTTCTCAAGTGACATTCAGGCAAGAGGTTTACATAAGTACATATAAGAGATGTATGGTAACCTGAAAAATGTATGTATTATATAGGGTAGGCCAGCTATAATGTTGAATAATTAGTTATTAGAATGAGTTGTATACAGAAGTTGGCTAAAGGGAGAGCTGGAGCCCAGAGTAACTAAGAAATAGGCAACAATGGATGTGCGACAGGGGGGAAGAGAGAAAGGAGGGAAGAGTATGTTAACCTATAATTTTTAAAACTAATTAACAAATACTCATAAATACACAATAAAAGTGAATTCTTATAGGCTATTGGTGAGTGTTTGGTCCCACAATAAGTCCTTACAACAATCCTGGAGATTAGACATTGTTATCCTCAAAGCAATCACCTCTGGTATTCAATTCGATGACCAAGCATTATACAGCACCTACTCTATGAGAAGCTTCCTGATAAGGACCACGTTTCTGAAGGACAATGAGCAAGACACTTTGCTGTACTCTGGCATTAAACACCCCATGGCTTAAAATGAGCACAACCTTTTCTATTGATCCTTCCTAATCAAGCACTGTGTTGACTTTTGTACAGCCACAGATATTACAGTAAAATCTTCAAATATTCATTTCCTAGATTATATTTTAAAATTAAAAATCTCCTGTCTTTAAAAAGGGTTCTGTTTCCTAACTATGTTTTACTTAATGACTCAATATCAAGAGAGCACATTCCTGGATTTAGGTGGTCTGTCCTTACTCTGACTGCCTGTCAAGGACAGAGTAAATCTTCTCATGAGGAATAACAGAATATCACCCAAATAAGAACTACAATGTGATATTACCTTACCACTGTCAGAATGGCTATTAAAAAGTCCAAAAACAATAGATGCTGGCATGCTTGCAGAGAGAAAGGAACACTTATACACTGTTGGTGGGACTGCAAATAAGTACAGCCTTTATGGAAAACAGTATGGAGATTTCTCAAAGAACTAAAAGTAGATCTACCATTTGATCCAGCAATCGCACTACTGGGTATCTACCCAAAGGGAAAAAGTCACTTTATCAAAAAGACACCTGTACTCGAATCTTTATTGTAGCACAATTCACAATTGCAAAGATGCGGAATCAACCTAAGTGTCCATTAATTTATGAGTGAATTAAAAAATGATATATATACACACACACACACACACACACACACACACACACACCATGGAGTACTACTCAGCCATAAAAAGAAGTCAATTAACATCTTTTGCAGCAATTTGGATGGAACTAGAGACCATTATCCTAAGTGGTGTATATTATGAATGGAAAAACAAACACCACATGTACTCTCTAATAATTTGGAGCTAATTGATGGTCACACATTGGCAGAGAGAGAAGTAAAAATCACTGGAAATGAGGAGGGGAGGAAGGAGGAGAGGAGGAAGGGAGCAGAGAGGAAAGAAGAGAAAGGAGGGGAAGGGTAAAACCCTACCTAAAATGTGCAATGAACACTATTCAGATGGTAAGCACACATATAGCCCTGACTTAAGCCTTATAAAAGCTAAACATGTAAAAAAAATTTGCACCCTCTAATATTTTGAAATAAAATATAAATATACAAATAAATAAACAATTTTCCCAACAGTAAAAAAAAAAAAAAAGAAGTAGAAGAAGAAAAAGAAAAGTAGTTCATTCAGCTATAAGTAGTGGCTAATTAGGTTTTCAAGAAGTTAATTTGGAATAGAAACATTTTTGATTAATCCTAAATTCTGTACTTCATTAAAAAACCAAAATACTTTCTTAATCCTAGGATGTCTGGAGCCAGAATTTTGGTTCATTTGATTCATGCCTTGAAACAAATAGTATACGGTCTTGTCAGTATTTGCAATGGAGCAGCAGGTGCTTCTGCTATGCTGATCAAGAAGCTGTAGTCACCCTCTGTTGTTTATGAAGATAACCCCGTGTGACCAGAAGGACTGAAGTAATCAGTGTGACCACCTTGGGTCAGCTTTTACTCAAAATGAGCTATTTCATTTTTCTTTACTGCTTTCTACCTTAACTTTTTTTTTTAATAAAAATTATCAAATCCCAAAGCCTTTTGAAATTAAAAAAAATTATTAATTCTCCCAAGTAAGATCAAGAAATAAATAGACTAAAAATAGACTGACAAATAATTCAGATATGGACTTTAAAATAAGTGTGATTAAAATCTTTAAGAAAAGAGATGACAAATTTCAACTTTAACCAAAAAATTGAAGTCTATAAGAAGGAAATAAAATAGAAATTCTAGAACTTAAAAATAACGATGCTAGCAATACAATAAATGAGCTTAACCTATAGAATGACCACAGATGGAAAAAGAATTAGTGAACTAGGACACAGATCAGTAAATAATTTCCAAACTGAAACATAAAGAGAAAAAATATATAGAAAATGCAGAATACAATGTGAAACATATTAAGTTATAGTGAATGTGCCTACATATGTATAATTTGAGCCTCTGAGAGATAAAAGAGAACATGCAGCAGAAATCATATTTAAAGAGTAATTATCTTTCATCACTTCTTGGCCTTTTAGCTAAAATCAAGTAAAGAGTAATTATCTTTATCTAGATTGACCAAGATAAAAAGAGAAAAGAGACAAATTACTAAAATCAGGAATGAATTACAGATGTTACTATAGACCTTCAGAATAAAAAAGATTATATGGGAATATTATGAACAATTATACAATGACAAATTAAAGATGAAATGGATGAATTCCTAGAAAGACATAAATTACCATAACTAACTGAAAAATAAGTAGAAAATCTGAGAAGACCTATAACAAGTAGAGAGATTCAATTATTAATTTGAAAAATTCCCAGAAAAAAAATCCCAGGCCCTAATAGCTTCCCTGGCAAATTGTACCAAACATTTAAAGAAAAAGTAATACCAATCTTTCACAAACACTTTCATAACATAAAAGAGGAAGAAACAATTTTCAACTCATTGTATGAGGCCAGAATATTTCTCTGAGACCAAAACAGACAAAAACATAACAACAACAACAAAAAAGCTACAGACCAATAGCCATTATGAATATATATGGTAAAATTGTAGCAAACTGAATCTAGCTAACTATAAAATCTATTGTATACCACGATCAAATGGGATTTATTCCAGGAATGCAAAATTGATTTAATATTCAAAATTTAATTAACATAATACACCATATTAATAGAATAAGATACAAAAACTATATAATCATTTCAATGGGCACAGAAAAAGCATTTTTAAAAATCCAACACCTTTTCATAATAAAAAGCATTCAACAAACTATGAAGAGAAGGAAACTTCCTCAATCTGATAAAGTGTGTCTATGGAAACCTACAGCTAACATCACACTTAATGGTGAAAGACTAAGTGATTTCACCCTATGACAAAGAACAGAACAATTTAATGGTGAACAATTTTCACCATACTAGAGGTTATTAACAGGACAAAGGACAATTGTGTAAGAAAAAGAAATAAGAGGCAGATTTTATTTCCAGATTATAATGGAACAAATAACCCTATCTTTATTCACAGAAGCCAATGCGATATAAAGAAAATCACAAGTAATTTACTAAGAGATGATAAGTGAAAATTTTTCAAAATTAAGAAAAGATACAAGCCATAGATTCAAGAAGTGCAAGAAATCCCAAACAAGATAAATATAATAAAAAAATACCTAGGCAGAGTTTTATTCAGCATAAAACCGCTAAAAGCCAAAGACAAAGAAAAACATCTTATAATAATCTATGTCAAAAAGACATATTTACAAGAGCAACATTAGAATGACATTCCACTTCTGGGCAGAAAAGATGAAAACCATAATAAAATATAATCACTACTTTAAAATGCTGAAAGAAAAAAACTATCTAGACTTCTATACCCAGCAAAGATAACTTTTAAAATGAAGATGAATTAAAGATGTTTCCAGACAAACAAAAACTGAAGAAATTATTTGATAAAAGGTCTAAAGAAAAAATCATAGATGGAATTCTTCAGGTAAAAGGAAACACGTATATGAAACATGTAAATGTAGTAAGGAATCCAGTACAATGGAAAGTATAAATATGTACTTACCCATTGGTCATATTTCGTGAATTTCAACATATGCACATTCTATGAACCAGTAATTTCACCCCTATTTATAACAATCCTCAGAAATCCATACTTATATGCACCAAAAGTCATACACAAAAATGTAAAGAGCAGCACTATTAAAAGCAGGCAGATACCGAAAACCTAAAATGTTTAACATAAGAACAATTAAATACATTGTGGAATATTGATACAATGGACTACTCTTCATGCATGAGAAAAATAAACAACTCTTACACAAAATAATATGGGTGAATCCTTAAAATATAAAAAATAAAAAACAAAAACTGTATGATCATTTCAATAGGCAGAGAACAAGCAGTTGAAAAATTCCAACACCCTTTCATAGTAAAAAGCTTTCAACAAACTAGGAATAGAAGAAAATTTCCTCAATCTGATAAAGGGAAACATACAGAAACATACAGCTAACATCACACTTATTGGTGACACTATATGTCTCCAAACCTCTCAAACAATTAAAACTAATCAATGGTATTGCCTATCAAAATAGTAGTCACTTCATTGGGAGAAGAGGTTGTGTTACTGAAAGTTCAGCACTTGTCCCCAAGGCCACATCAGAAGAATGAGGACAAATGGTTGGGGGAGAAGGAAAGAGAGATTCGTTAATTTGTCAGCAAATGAGGAAAATGGCAGACTCCATCTTAATGTACCAATTTTCCTACTCATAAACAAAAATACAGAGCTTTTAAAGGGTGAGTTCTCAGCTACAGGCTATATTCTGGTCCATTCCATCTCTGGGGAAGACAAGCTGGTGAAGACACTCTCGTGACCTCAGCACACCTGGGAGATCCACCAGGACCTCCCAGACCTCTGCCCCTGGCAGAGCCATCTGAGCACACAGGAACTCAGTGAGGGTAGTGAGTTCCTTTAGAAGGATTTTGGTAATTTTAGAGGCTCTTTCTGTTTGACTAGCATAAGTCTTTATCTAGTTTGAAAAGGTATCTATTAACTGCAGCCTCCAACCTCCAGGCCACAGACCAGTACCAGTCCATGGCCTGTTAGGGACCAGGCAGGCCACAGAGCTCTGCCAGCCCCTAACCCCACTTCCATGGAAAAATTTTCTTCCATGAAACTTAGGAACCGGGGGGCTGCACAGCAGAGGGTGAGTGGTGGGCAAGCAAGCCAAGCGTCATCTGTATTTACAGCCACTCCCCATCACTCGCATCACCATCTGAGCTCCGTACCAGATGGTGCGCCCCTGGCCCCTGCCCTGTGCATGGAAATATTATCTTCCATGAAACTGGTCCCTGGTGCCAAAAAGGTTGGGGATCACTGTCTATTAATACAAGTTTAGGCATCTGTGAAATTGTTAGTCATTTTATGTCCTTTTTTTTTTTTTTTTTTTGCTTTTTGACCACCCTGATTGCATAAACATTCTGTTGTAAACAGGGTCTTCTCAAATGAGGTCCCCTCAAATCTATTAAGGCATAATGTCTATAATGTGTGTGTTTATGTAGGTGTCTCATAAAACACTGAATCAAAGCTTTGGGTAGGAGAACGAGTCATTGAGAATTTTGTTTCCACTTGGCTGTGTCACTCAAATGTCAGAGTCCCAACTTCTTGACAATAGGGACTTGTTATACAGGTATATGCACTTTATGAAAATCCATCCAGTTATACACTTTAAAACTGTGCACTTTTATTTATATATTATGCTTTAATTAAAAGTTTGCTTTAAAAGTGCCAGCATGGTGGTTATTTGCAATAATACATTACTCACTTCACAATTTTACAAATAGGTTTCCAGTGGATTTTGCAAACCCTTAAGTGGTGCTCACATGTTAGCCTCTTGGCAGATCAACCTTGCAAGTTCCCTTAAATGATTTGAGACTATTAGATCTTGACCCCCTACATCAAATGCCTGTTTGCGAGTAAAAGGTCCAGTAACATCCTCTTTAGGAATAGGATTCAGCCCTGCTCAAGGTATGTACATTTCAAAAATATTTCAAGTGTGATTTTCCTTAAATATTTAATGTAAAAATCTTGATTGCAACTCACTGCAGTGGACAAGAAATAATAATCTTTCCAATTATAATTGTGAAATACTGCTATGTGCTTATGTATATTATCTTTAAAAGGAAATTAGATGTCAATGAGAATGACTAATATTGATTGCACATGGATGTGACTAATATTCATGCCAAAATAAGTCATTGCTCATTCTCTTCAAGATTTGTGTTCTGTCTGCAATAGATAGGGTGGTTCCTCACACCCCAGGGCTGTGCATGTAAATGCAGGCCTCTGTAATCTCCCATCATAGAGACCTATTATGTGGGCCTTCCATTTGAAGTAACTTGATCCACACCCAAATCATACTAGAGGAGGAAAACAGAGAGGAGAGAAAGAGAAAGAGAGGTCTGTGGCAAATAGGACTATCTTTGTAGTTAATCAGGTGTGTTGAACAGGCAGAAACCAGGGAGTATGCCAAAGCCATTTGTTCTGGCTCAGATAATCCTCCTGTTTTTGTGGTTGGGTATAATATATTTTATCATCAACGAGTTTGTTTGTTTTGGCTGCAGCAAACAAGTTCACACTCATGCAGAGAGTAAGTAAGTGAAAGAAAAAGTCTTCCTTTTTCCAATGTCAGAAGAGAGCCAAACGCTTGGCTGTATCCATTTGACATTTTCTGGCCGGAGCTCCAACTCATGGCCTAAATTGTGCAGGCAGAATAAAAGGCTGATAACTCTGCCACTCTCCCAGGAGGGATCCACACCCTGAGTGTCTTCTAGTCCTCTAGGCCAATCCCAAGCCTGCCTTTCCGTAGTACAAGAAAACTTTTGGGCGTGATAGGTATGTTCATTATCTTGATAGTTTTACAAGTAGATGCATATGTCAAAACTTTTCACATTGTACACGTTAAATATGTACAGTTCACTGTATGTCAGTTATACCTCAATAAAGTTGTTTAAACAAAATGTATAGACCTGCTTTGCTAAAAACCCACCCTGCCTGGGTTCTGTAGTCTTAAGAATTTGCAAGAAAATAGCACATAATTTTAGTTAATGAAGTATAGAATATATTAGGAAAAATGGCAGAGGACAAATAGGAAGATGTGGATATCCTTGCATAGTAAATTTAGAAATTTGTACTTAATTGGGTAGATAAAGAGTAGCCTATGAAAGGATTTTTCTTTGCAAAACATTATATGATCAGATGAAGCTAAATTTGTCAGGAGTGTTTCAAGATGTACTGGAGAAGACTCTAAAAGTGTGAGCTATTGTATTATCCCTGATTAATGAAATAAAAGTTGGACTAAAGTGCTACTCATAAGATTGGCAAAGAGAGGATAAGGGTAAGAGCTATTGCAGAAGCAGAGGGGGTGAGGGAGGAGGCAGCTTTTGAATCTACATGATTAAATGGAAGTGCTTTTTAACAGAAATTATCATAAGTTGATTTGGAAACTGTCAGGATTAATCAGTTTTAATATATAGAAATACTTTCACTTATCTAGTAGTGATTTGGACTTATATCAGTATAGTTTGTATTGGGGTAGCTTAGATGGAAATTCACAGGTAGATCTGTGAAAGAAAGGCATGTGTCTCACTTCTCGGAAATATTATTTACCCTACAAACCATTGTCTTACATAAAATATTTTCTGTGCATGCATTACTCAAGACCTCTGTTACTCCAAATTCCTATTTTTGCTATCCACTCCACTTTTTAAAATCAGAGCTGCCAAATACTATAGTGTCTATTGAGAAGTTTATAGCTTCATTGGGAGATTAAAAGGACTAGTGTACTTTCCGAGCAGAGACCTTCTATCCTGCCAGAAAAGATCATATCCAACTCCAACAGAGGTCGTGGTGAAATGGATTTAAAAAAAAAACAAAACCATAACATCTGCCCTCAGGGATAAGAGAGTATATTCTATTCATGAAATAACAGTAGGATGTTATTTTTAAGGGAAATTTAAAAACTAAAAAAGAGCTCTTAGAAATTAAAAATATAATCACAAAAATAAAAATGCTGAACATAAATTGTAAGATAAAATAAAGTAAATATTTCTAAAAATAAAACAAAAAGACGAAAAGAAAGAAGATAATAACATTAAAGAATCCAGATGTCAAAATGTATTAGGATTCCAGAACAAGTGAAAAAATGATATAAGAAAGTTTTGCAAAACTGAAAAGCACAAGGTTCCCAATTGAAAACATTCAAGACAATGAAGATATTTAAATATCCATTCTAAGCCTCCTCACCATGAATTTTTTAGGGGAACAGAGAAGATCCTAAACGCTTCCAGAAAAAAAAGTAGGTCATAAACAGAATGGAGAATAAGAGTGCCACTGGACTTCTCAACAGCAACGCTGGCAACCAGAAAATAGTAGAGTGACACCTGCATAATTCTCGGAAAAAAATATTTTCTTCTTTGAAGTTTATGCTTCACCAAGCTATCAATATACTGTGAGGATAGAACGGAGACAATCTCAGACATTCATGGCTTTTAATTACTTATTTCCTGTGCCCCCTTTTCAGGAAGCTATTGGAGAATGTTCTTCACCAAAATGAGGGAGAAAGAAAAGCAAGAAAAAGACATGGTGTAGCAAATGAGAATCTAAGACGGGGCAAAGCACAAAGAATTAATTCCTGGAACATCTACAAAGAAAAGTCTGAGGAAGCCAGCTATCATCCTGCAATCCAAGTCTAGACTGGAGGAGAAATATAGAGAGCTCCACAAAGGAAGTCTCCAGGAAGAAAGAAATGGAAGTTACAGATTATCTGACCAGTTTTACCATACTGAGAGTGTTATAAAGAGAAGTAATCTACAGAGCAATTAGATGATGTGGGGAGACTTGGTCTTAGGTTCAAAGAAGAGTAAGCAAATGAGAGAACTGAGATGACTATTATCTCCAGAAAATGCAAACAGCGGTAAAAGGAAGGGAATATAATCACGGACATTAATTGGCTGAGTGGTGAACAATATTTACTATCATAATAATAATGAAAATACTTAATCAAAATTTATGTTATAACTATACTGGAACAAGTGAGGTGTAACAGAGTTAAAATCCATCTGTATGACAATGCAAAATCAATAGACTCTGTGGAAAAGTGCTGAATCAGAAAAAAGTACTATACATATACAGTCTCATGCCACATAAGGACATTTAAGTCAATGAGGAACCACTTACACAATCTTGTTCCCCAAAAATTGTAATACTGTATTTTTAATGTACCATTTTTTAATGTTTAGATATGTGTAGATACACAAATCCTTACCATTATGTTATAATTGCCAATTTACTACAATAACATGTTTACAAGTTTGCAGCCTAGGAGCAAACAGGCTATGCCATGAAGCCTAGACGTACAGCAGACTATACCATCTAGGGTTGAGTAACTGAACTCTATGATGTTTGCACAAAGACAAAATCACCTAACAATTGCTGAGAATGTATCCCCATTGTTAAGTGATGCATGATTGTATATTATTTAGAATTATGGGGGTAATTTCTTGAAGAACCAGCTGAAAGAATCGAAAGTAGCTACTACTTCTTGGAAATGGAATGGGATGAAAAAATAGTTGAATATGAATACATTTTTTTTCGTTATGAGCTCTCTAAAACTATTTAAATGTTTAAATTACCTCTAAGTATTTGATGTCTTCATTGTTTCAGAATTCTTCTGCAAATGGCAGCGTAGCAAGTCATTCTTCCTTCAATCTGAATGAACCATATTGGTTAATAATTACTTTCTCAATTTCCTTTCCAACTTTTAGCAAATAAACACTGAAAAGTCTTGTCTTTCTCACTGGCCACAGAAGTATAGTTTGCAAATTCAGAATTTTTTCCTAAATGCTTTTTAAAATTTTTCCCCTGCATATTTTGTGATCTTTTATCAATTTCTCTTGAAATACTTAAATTTTTGCTGTGTGTTAATTATCATATTTAAAGTTACCCAGAAAGCTCCATTCATTGGAGAAGTTATATGATTATATTGATCACTAATGCATCAACAAGATTTATTTAAGATATAGGAAAACTTCAGTGTCTATGGAAATCTTGTTATATTTAGGGACTTGGGTAATTTTGCCTTATTTTGTTTTTGTTTTGTTTTGTTTGCCAGTTGTAACCAATTAAAATTCCTCGAGTTGACCCAGCTGGAGATCATATTGTCTTTACAATTACTAATTCATACAACATCAGAAAACTGAAATACCTCTGACTAAAAGTTTTTAAGTATAAAGTTACTTTTTAAAAAAAAACTTACAGGTATAACCTGAAATTTTTTATAATGCTTTGATTGTTCATAGCTTGCCTAAGCCTATATTAGCCAATACTGTTCATTAACAGTATTTTTACAACTAAAAACATAATTTATATTCAACTCTAACAAAGTACTCAGTTGGAAGGTTCAACTGAGGTCCATAGACAAAAGATATTAAAATGAGTTATGAAATCAACCAACTTGTAGGAATTCAAAGTAGGTGTTTTAATAGCAGTTAAATAAATCAGATACATCTGTGAAGGCAGAGGATTGGAAAAATGCCTCTACAAGCCAAGGTCTACCAGAACCACCAGAAGCTGGGAAATGCCAAGAGAAGGACTCCCTACAGGTTTCAGAGGGTGTGTGGCCTTGCCAGCGCCTTGAATTGGGGCTTCTCTCCTCCAGAACTGTGAGACAATGAATTCGTGTTGTTTTAAGTCTTCCAGTTTGTGATACTTTGTTATGACAGCCTCCGAAAATTAAGGCAAGGGTAAAAAAGAAAGTTTAAGAGATGGAGTTTAAGAGAGTTTTTAATTTTTGTTTTTGTCTTTTGAGATAGAAATTTCTTTCAAGAGAGCTGCTGGTGTGCCATGAATTAGTGAGAGGGGTGAGGTCTGCTTTTCCCCCCTGGTATATGTTTCCTGGAATCTGGGGGGATCTCAGTGGATTGCTGTATGATAGACACAAACACTTAAAGAGTCTAAAAGCAAATGGCTGTCACTATCAGCCAAAGCGACAAGTCAGAAAGAGTAGAATATATGAAAAACCATTTACATTTTCACTGACAGCATAGTCAAGGATTCTGAGTATCTCTCATGAACAAACGTGGGATATAAGGAAGAAAGAGCCAATATGAAGCCACTGTGAGTTCTGTCAAAGATGAATGCCTGGAAAGGCAAAGGAATCCAAATAGAGACCATACATGAAACCACCAAAAAACCAAAGGATGAGGGTAGAATGGTCAGCTGAAGGAAAATGCACTGGCCAAGAGCCAAGAACAGCAGGTAAACATTTTCAGTGAGTCCTCAGAAGAATCTTTCAAAATGCCGCAAGAGAAAGAATCAGTTTTAAATGCCTACTAGACGTAGAATAAAATCATCTTATTACACTAACAATATCAAGTAAAAATTTACATGTACCCTTTATCTCCCTTCCTCCCATATTTTTGATGTTGGTTCACAAAATAGGGGAGGAAAAGCAGGACGAGAAATACCACGAAGCATGTCCACAGCCAACGGAAGAGTCAGCTGGGGCTGATGGGGTGGAAGAGGGACAGTCGAGAGAAGAGTAACTTAAAATCAATTTCAGACAGGGCTTCTGTCTGTGATAAAACAGCTTGTGGCACACTAACCCACTCACATAAAAACAACTAGAGTAGAAGCATTAAGTATAAAGATATATGTTTGGAGGCATCAACAAAATATATATGTTTGGAGCTGCCAAGGCCACCAGGACTTGAAGGACAACACAGAAAAGTGAGTCTAAAATTCTAACCTGTTTTTCCCATATGATATTTTGTGTTAAATAAAATGACAAAAAAAACTCAAAGGAGAAACAGAGCATCCTCAGTATCACAATGCTAAGGAGACAAAAATTGGAGCTCCAAGCTGCCAAGGCAGGAGAATTTAAAATAAAATATTCTGAAGAGGTGAGAACAACAATGCCTGACTCCAGTGGCTCTTCTCTAGCAGCATCTGTCAGATCCCAAATGGTGTGTAGAATCCCGGTAAACTCTCCAGGATTTTTGTTACAATCTGTGAAGGACTACATCTTAAGCCTGCAATACTTAAGATTACTGTAAATACATGAGACCTTAAACGGACTTGTAGTGGACACCGGGTCATCTCTCAGCCATGTTTAAACAAAGCAGTTCTCGGAACACCTGTTCTCACACGGATTGTTTCTTGTTGATCGGCCTCAAGACACCTTGTGACTTGCAAACAAGCCAAGGTGCCTTGACCCGC